>JADRCH010000031.1:1423894-1489036 GCA_019843965.1 Rhynchomys soricoides
CTCTCTCTCTCTCTCTCTCTCTCTCTCTCTCTCTCTCTCTCTCTCTCCTCTCTTCTCCTCTCCTCTCCTCTCCTCTCCCCCCCATTGGCCTTGAATTCACCCAGTAGGATACTAGTTTCTGATTCCACACTAGGATTGTAAATGTGTACCACCACCACTCCCAGCTCTTGTTTGCTTTTACATGAGTTCTGTCTATCAAACTCACGTTCCTATAATGGCAAGGCAATCATTTTAACTGGCTGACCTATGTCCACACTACCACAATGGGGGAATCTTTTTAATGCATTTCATCAAATACATTAAGAGAAAGTGCATAGAACATGAACTCCAGCTCCAAAGAGATTAAAGTTTGTTGAGGATAACAGTCAATAATAATTCAAAGGTTAAATACGACATAAAATAAAATCAGAATGTCATAAGTAGGCAGATAAAAATGTACATAATTTAGGGATGACTCAAGTTTGAGTTCAGGGAATGAGAGTCATTTAGCAAGAAAATATAGATTATTAAAATATGTTGTATAGGGGCTGAAGAGATGGTACGGCAGATACAAGCATTTGTAGCTCTTGAAGATGACCTGATTCAGGTTCCTAGTATCCAAATAGCAGCTTACAAATACATGTAACATCAGTTCCAAGGGACCCAGGGCTTTCCTCTCTGTGTTCCTGCATGTAAGGGGTACACACAGACCTATGCAGGCTCTCACACACATACACATAAATAAAAAGTAAATACAATTTAAAACATCATCTGTCAGATTTGGTGAATGCTCATTGGAACTGAGCAGAAGACTTTAGGGGTTATGTGGGAAATAAGTCATACTTGAATGTCACCTTCATGCTGACTTTTATGGACACAAAGCCACCAGAATGAATGGCTTTCTTTGTGGTGTATATAGGACACCTGGGAGTATCTATAACATTGAACCAAGCCTTGTCCCTTTCTAGGATGTCATAAATCGTGAACACTAGTAGAGCAGAGTTGTAATCCATAAGTCTCTTAACAGCTGCTTGCTCCCTCTTCCATAGTCCAGGGTTCCTAGATAACAAGACAATCAGAAGTTTACTTCTCTCTTTGACCTAAGATCTCCCTGAAACATCTTTATCAAGGTGATAGTCTTTCTGTGAGTGCTGATTTCATTCAGGGTGCTGTTCAGCATGGCCACTATGCCCACCTGGCATTTATTTAGATTCTGCTATCCTGAATTTTTATGCTTGTGCAGAAGCATTTTAAACACAGAGCATACTCTGAATATAGAATTTTAAGGCAGTTATTAAAGGTTTGCAAAGTATTTCAAAAGTGAGGGAAATGCGTGCTTTGTTTTTTTGTATCTTTAATTAAAATATAATCATGTAATTATATCACTTCTTCCGGTTTTGTTTGTTTTCTTAAATTCTAGGTCCTCCCATGTCCCCTGCCTCCAACTCTTCCAATGCCCCTCACTCTCAAATTAATGGCTCTTTTCCTTTAATTATTATTGTTACATATGTGTATAAGTATATAAATATAACTTTCTGAGTTCATTTTTGTTGTTTGTGTGTATCTGGTTTCAAGGCTAACTAATTTTTATTGGATAACCAATCAGGATTTTTAACCTTGGCATAGGATAGTTCTGCTACTCTCCCCAATGACTATTAGTTGCCTATGTTTTTCTTTTTTTCTTTGTTTTTATTTTTTTTCCTGGATATTGGGACTCCATGAGATTTTTTTTCCTTCCACATTAGCATGTATGACTACTGATATTGTCATTTTCCAAGTCTTGTTTATGCACTCATTTCTATGAGAGGAAGTCCCAGAACAGACTTCTTTGTGTTCTGGCTCTTACAATCTTTCTGCTCTTCTTCTTCTACAATGTCCCCTGAGCGATGACGCAGGAGCTGTGGTGTAGATGCATATATTAGAGTTATGCTCCCCACAATTTCATTGATCTTTGCTTTGTGTCCCCTTTTATTTTCTGTAATGATATTAATTTGCTAGAGAGACAGAAGCTTCCTTGATGAGGGGTGATAGCTAACTTAGCAAGAATAACGTTTAGATTGTAGTTAGGGAATTATGCTGATTTGTCAAAGTAACATTGGTTAATTCTCTTCTAATATCTGTAACCTCACTAGTCCCCAGTAGTTCTAGATTTCTTTTACAAGGCATGATTCCCCTCTTTTGGGTGGCCCTTAAGTCCACTCAGACAACTGTTGGCAACTGTTGGTACCACCACCATCTCAGTGCCTCTATCATACCTTTATAGACATCTTTTGATGGGGTTTATTTAAACTGAAATCCTCCTTCCTAAGATCTAGGTCCCATATTACCAGAAAGTACTATGTTAGCCTTCAAGAGACAGAAGCAATGAATAGTCCTACCCAGCTATGACACCCATAAACTACAAAAAAATATGCTTTCAATTAATGTTTCACTGTTTTGAATTTCAGACACAGATTAAAATCCCATGAGTCACAAAATTAAAACAGCTTCAACTCTGCTCTTTTGCCATTTTGATCATGGTTATATCATTGTTTATCTCAGTTTACTGTTTAAATCAGGAATATACAGTATCACTTTGGTTGGAGATATAAGGCATACTTGAAATGAGCCCTGCTGTTCCAAAATACCATGAAGTTACTCTTAAAAAGAGATCTATGTCTGCCAAGGGGTAATTGTATAATCAGGAGCTCTCCAAATTAGTGTTCTCAAAGAATAGGATGTTTGCTGAAGGATAAGTAATTACAATATGTTAATTTGAAGCCTAGTATGTATAATTAATATTGAAAAAGAACTGTGACAACTATTTAGAGATTAGACCAACAAAATATTTTTTGATGAAAAAATACTTTATCCCAGACATTGCTTAGAGTAATTCATTTCTGGTCAGAATTTTTTAAACTGATTTTCAGTTTTATTTTTATTATCAGACATCCTTTATCAATTGTCTTTGTATCCTGTACCTGGGGTAGACAGCCTTGACTGGTATAACCTATACAAGGAGCTCGTGAGCTGCAGAAATTGCAATGTTCTCATAAACTATTTGGAGTGAAGCAAGAGCACTTTCGACAGAACCTAAGCTGATGTCCAGGAATATCAATATTACATGTGTAAATTTTTACAGATGTAAACATATGTAGAGGGGGTAAGAAGATGATGGTGTAGATCATGAAACAAGAATGGGGATCATGAGAGGGAGAAAAGAAATGGAGGGAGTTACAGAATGCATGTAGCATTAAAGAGGAGAGGGGGTTATGGGTTGAGAAGAGATAAGGGAATGTGGTGAGGGAAGAAGAGGGTCAGCAGCCACAAAGAATGTATGACTACTGAAATGAAACTAATTATTTTATATCCTAACTTAAAAACACTAGCAAATTTAAAAGAGTCCATAGAGACTTCTCTGTGATTTTTCTCTGGAGTCAAGTGGTTATCACAGCATTTATCTTGACTCGAGGTACCTAAAATGACCTATGGACAATGTCTTATGAAGGGGAGAAGATTTCAACGGGAAAATTCCCCAAGATATGTTACTTAAGGCAGAATACCAAGCATCCAGCAAAATACATGCTGGAGAAGGTTACAATATAGAAGATTCCCAGGTTGTATTTTTTGAGAACTCATGTGTTTACCTACTATAATATGCCAGTGTACAGGGGAAATCACAAACTGATTGGGTAAATAAAAATTCATTCCTTCTGTCCATTTTCTTTTTCCTTTTCCCCTTTTCTTTCTCTCCTTCTTTAAAGTAGAAAGAACCAGAAAAATAGCATAGTTCATAGGTGTCAAAGATGAAGGTTGATGTTACAACTCATCCCTCAGCTTACTGCCACTCTAGTGCACAGACTAGTCTTGGGCTCTAAAATAGCAATAATATAATAAATACAGATATGAACTATTCTGGAGTTGAATCCATTGTCTTATATCAGAAAGTGTCAAATGGGATAACATTAACCAAGTAATGAGAGATCTAGTAGAACCTATTTAAAGGCAATGAGAAAAACAATAAAATGTGCACTTCTGAGCTCAACCCATCCATAAACCTACAGCATAATCCCATCTATAAAGTATATTTGTCCGTCAATGACACAGAAGGCTGACAAGCCAGTTTTACTGTCCCAAGACCATTATACATCTTTGATGTTTTTACCGCTTGCAGATATGCAAGGTCTTTCTGCTTCAAGTCCCTTGACAGCTGATCTATTAGCATTTCTTACCTTATCAGACTGCTGAAGGCGAAGCTTTCATACTATCAGGCTTGGAATGTTGATAGCTGTGTATGCATCTCCTTACCTGCTCAGAAGGAAAATGGGACAGATTCTACTAGTTTCTTTCTTCTTTCTCTTCCTCACATGACACATTCCCAACCCACCCACACAAGGCTTTAAGGAGGAGGGAGGTTACTTCAGACTCCCTTTGGCATCTGTATCTGTGCAGTCAACACTGTTAGTAACAGTACATGCTAAGATTGTCCAAGTGCTGTAGCTAAGTGCTCAGCTCTCTGTGTCTGTTTATTAGTGATTAGCTCAAGCTCCCCCTTCTAATTCCCTTGCCAAGCTTGTGACACTTGGGAGTGTTCTCACTTATCTTATGGTTATAATGTAAGTCTCAAAAAAAATCAAAGCAGATCAAATTGGAAAATTAATTCAAATAACAAATATAGGTTTTTGTGACATTTTAATGGGGGCGGATCTCCTGTGGAAACAGTTTGAGAAGTGTGAGAACATCAATGTGGATACTGACTTGTTTTCATCTTGCTTCTTTTAAATATAAGCATGTTCAAACACTGTAGGAAGGAGTCTGGAAGATGCTCTTAGATCTTCAGGGATGATTTGCAAGGATGAGAAAGGGAGTGCAGAATAGAGATAGCAGAGTAGGAACATTTGCCTTTGGATGTGGCAGCTTTGAATTTGCAGCCATGCAACAATTCCATGTGGTACGGTGTGCATGAAGCTTTGCTCCAAAGATATACATTGTGGTGTTTAATGTATCTGATGGTTACAATGTTAAGCTGCTTGCTGATTTTATAGAAGAGCAAAACAAGAGTCCCAAGGAACAGCTTCAGGTCCTCAAACACTTTATAAGCCTGTACCTTCTCACCAAACCTTACCCAGGCATTTTCACAACATGGCATATTTTTAACTATAAAAAAATATTGATCTTATAGCTATAGAAATGCAATAAGTATAAATATAAAATAATTATATTAACTAAATTAAATATAATTCTGGGGGTCTCATCTCCCTGGGGCAGAAACTTTACCTATATTTTTGTTTGTTTGTTTGTTTTACCTATGTGTGCATAATGTATACATGTGTGCATGTGTTTGTTCAGATGTATGTAGGCACCTCTGTGCACATGAATGGAAGCCCAAAGTTGTTGTTCAATGAATCCCAGGGTCAGTCTCCACATTATTCAGTGATGAGGCAGGGTTTCTTCATTGAATTAGAGCTTTCTAATACAGTTAGTCTCTCTAGTTAGCTTGCTGAGTGTCAGATGAAGGGGTGGATCCTGCCTCTGCCTTCTCCTCCCTGTCATTGCAAATGGACAGCTATGCCTGCCAGGATGTTGTATTGGTTTGATGACCTGTGCACAGGTCCTCATGATTGATGCTGTGTGTCAAGTGCTTCAGTCACTGAGCCATCTCCCAGCCCTACCTGTGTGTTTTCTAAGCACTGTTTGGTAACTAAGCACAAGAATGATGGAACTATTTTACATCTGTTTGTGAGACTTAATTATTAGGTTTTCAGCACACTGTTAACCACTTAGTAAAAAATTTCACCATCTAAAATTGAATCTCATAAACTTAATCCATTCTAGTGATTTTAGAATATTTTCTATAAATTGTGTTCTTGGGTGTATTTATAATTCTTATAACACAGAGGCTGTACTGCATTGGAGTGTGCTGATGTAAATGTCATTTTAACTCTAGGTTCAGCCACATCACAAAGACTTTCAAGTTTGTTTTGATGGGAGTCTCTGAAATATGGGAATGAACTCTACTGGGAACCAGTTCCTGATATACTGACTTGTATTTCTAGATTTAAGACACTGATGGCATCAGTATAGTTTAAAGATGTACCATGCTACCCTTTACTTAGCTTCACTAAGCCAATAAACAACAAACCCCCATATCGCTTTATTGTGTCAGTAACTACTGTATTATGAATAGGACAAAACAAATATGTAGGACATATTTTACAGTGTTTGAAAAGTTTTCTCACTGCTGAATGAGTGAGATTCTAGCCTGTCTTCACTGTTTTATTTTTGTCTTCTTCATGGTAATAAAAATAACAATAAGCGTTCATGTTAAAATTAGGATCACACGCCTGGCAGTGGTGGCACACGCCTGTAATCCCAGCACTCGGGAGGCAGAGGCAGGCGGATTTCTGAGTTCGAGGCCAGCCTGGTCTACAGAGTGAGTTCCAGGGCAGCCAGGGCTACACAGAGAAACCTTGTCTTGAAAAAACAAAACAAAACAAAACAAAAAAATTATGATCACATGTCAGTAACATGGAGGGCCTCTTTGATAAATCAGAAAATGATCAAATATGGAATGATATTGTGGCACCTTTGTGAATGAGTGGATTACCAAATAGATGACGAATTTGTAAAGAACTAGTAAGTCATGTGCAAATTACTATGGTTGCTTTCAATTGCAATAAAAAATGTTATGTCTCATTATTTGCAAACTGTCTGAAATGTTAAAATAAATGTCTATATATAAATATGCAAATTTTTTAAGAAAACTGGTTGTTAAATGTTTTCCAGCATACCATTGTTGTGAGTTTTGTTAGATTTTGTCTTACTGATTAGGTGGCTGAGTTTCACAAATCACAGTTGCTTGCCCTAGAATAACTCATAAGTAGGGAAAGAATCAGAACTCAAGCCTGCACGAGTAAAACATACATCTTTTACTTTTATGGTCTGATTTAGGATTGATATCTAAATTCTACATCAATATTTGTCTTGATGTTTTTATGCTTGGATCTATAATGCCTTTCTCCTTAGTCTCCTTGGTGTTTAGCCTTGAGTTTACCTACATTTGGCTACCTGATTGTCTTTCCCAAGCCTCTCCTTCCCTTCACGTGTGCAAAATGAAAATATGCTTTCAAATAAAATAGTTGCTGAAATCTTTATTTCTAATATGTGGCTTTAAATTTCAGTTTTAAAATTTTGTGTAGTGAGAGTTAAAAACAGTTATATTATGTAAATATGTTTTGGTTTTAATCCCAGATGTAGGATATGGGGCTGCTTCAGATTGTTCAAAGCAGCTAACTAATTTCTCGTGTGCTCTGTCACAGGAATGAGTCTTCCAGCTGAAGAAAGTTTACATTTGGAATTCTAGGGACTCTTAAGAGAGTTTATAAATGTCAGAATCCTGAAGAAGCTGTGGCTGCTGCTGCCCTACTTCTGCTGATGTTCATGCTCATTGCTGGATTGCTGTTTGGAGACGTCCTGATGACAAAGATTGGGCTTGCCCCAAGTAACTCCACACCTCTAATAACAGAAAGTAGTCTAAAGAGATCTATAACCCCATTCCCCTCTAACCATCTTTCTTATCTACCTAGTGTTGGGGGTTTGAAAGGGACAAAGGTAGAGAAAGGTGGTAGATATAAGAACCTAATAAATAGCCAAAAAGTACAGTTACAATTTCTACCTTAGATATCATACATAAAGGCCCATAATACACACATACACATATGCATACACAGAGTGGAATGGGAGACCTGCATGCATGTGCACACACATACACTCATGCACATACAAAAGAAAAGGAGCCAAAGATTCAGACTAAGGTTCTTCAAATGACTAAATAAATAAAAAGAGTGAATTTGGCATAATGTTAGTGTAGTGGTTATTCCTGATTGTCAACTTATTATATCTGGAGTGAACTACAATCCAGAATTAGAAGGCTTACCTGTGATCCAGATCTTGAGGCTGGAAGACACAGGTTTCTGACCTGAATCTTGACATGGAGATCTTGAGGCATAGTGGCAATGAAAAGCTTAGGCCCAGGCAAAGTAGTACATGCCTTTAATCCCAGGAGACTGAGGCAAGGAGACCTCTGAGTTCAAGGTCAGCCTGGGACAAAGCAAGTCCCAGATCCAGGTGTGGTGGCACACACCTTTAATCTGGGCCACACTTTCTGCTGGAGATCTACATAAGGACATTGGAAGAAGGAAGATTTGCTCTTCTTCACCTGTGTGCCTTGTGAGACTGAGCAACTGCTAGTTCCTTGGACTTCCCTTCTATTGTTGATCATTGTTGGGGAGTTGGACTACAGACTGTAAGTCATCAACAAATTCCCTTACCATATAGAGACTACCCATAAGTTATGTGACTCTAGAGAACCATGACTAATACAGAAGTTGGTTCCAGGAGTGGGGTAAACCATTGAGAATCTGAAGACTCAAAATTGTCAGCTTCAACAAGGGTCCTCTCACATATCCCCATCCCAAGTTATAGGATCCCATTCTTTGCCAATTAATGCCCTTACTTTAACTATTGACATCCTCTGAGGCTGAGACTTGAATTTTTGTTGTAATTCAGCCAACTTTATAATGAATGTTTCAGTTTGATTTTCTGCTGCTCGAGCTCTATGGTTGCTGAAGAGAAGATTCTCATCAAGGGCACATTTAGAAACCTTTAGACTGTTTACTTGCATTGGAGACATTTGATTTTATCATACAACTCATTCTTTTTCTTCATCACTTTTTTCCAGAGATACTAAGAGCAACCAGCCAGCAAAATCATTTTCTGATTTTTTCCCCCAACTTGTAGAAAGTTTTATACACTGATCACCTAATTCATCAAGATAATCAATGGCATTAGCTTCTTTAAGCTTGAAATATAGTTTCAACTACAGGTCTTCAATATTCTCTGAGCTCCCAGGAGAGAGAGTATCTGGAGAGGTTTCAGTAGTTGAAGGTGCTGATAAATTATTAAACCAATTCCAGATTTTTAAAAGATTCATCCTTATATTTCTGTTTTCTGCTCCTCTAGAGCCACTCCCAGTATACAGTCTCTATATGGTAAGAGAATTTGTTGATGACTTACAGTCTGTAGATGTGTCTTTCCTATAAGAGTGCAGAAAGTTAAGTAGAAAGAAGTGTCATTGGAATGCTAAAGCTTCATCTGATTTTGTTTAGTTACAATTGTAGAAAACTTCATATTAAAAATAAATAATATTCATCTGGGATGTGTGTGTGTGTGTGTGTGTGTGTGTGTGTGTGTGTGTGTATCAGAGTCAGAAGAAGCAGACCATTCATTTCTTCTGTTTACCAGTGACAAAAATCTTAAATTCCTATCCCATAATCTCGACTGTGCCTTAATGGTTCCAGCATTTCTTGCTCTATTGGTATTTCAAAAGAAAAGAGCTTTGAGAACAGTCAAATAATTTAGTAACTTTTCTAAACAAAGACTCTGCAGATCTTAAAATTGAACAAAAATATTGTATGTCTATGAACTCTGACAGGTGTTTAAGAGAGCATGAAAACCTACCCATACTGTTTGAAAAACAAACACCTGGCGACTTTATTTTCTCTGTTTGGGGTCATGATTAGGAAAAGGACTACATTTGTACTCATCCAGAAGCAATCAGGCACATGATAAGTGATGAAATGTGTGGATGGGAAGTAATTTTTAAAAAACCAGACCTCAGAACCAAAGACTATGCTTTATGAGAGACAGGGCTGAACTGGGGTAAGGCTGTGGAGAGATGAAAGCCAGTCTACCTACAGAGTGATTTGAAAAGAACAAAAAGATCTCTTCTGAGCCTTAAGGAATTTTCCACAAGAGGAAAGTGTCATACAGTCATTGTGCTAGAAACAAAACCTTCAAGTAGGAACAAATCTAAATAAAAATTCACTATATTTCTGAAAATCAGTATCTACTCATTGTTGTTTGTGATGGAGAAAAAAATTAAAAGACACAAAGAAATGAAGGAAAAGCCATATCGATATATTAGCTTCTTTTAAAAGAGTGTTATACTAGATTATTTTTTTAAAAAATGACAACAAATTTAATTTATACTTTTTAGTTGGCTATGCAATTTTAGAATTAGAAGTGGCTTTACTCCACTATGCAAGTAGTTTATACTAAGAACTAGAGGGAAAAAAAAAACATGACAAAGAGAAAATGGAAGAGACAGAGATAGTACCAGCAGGTAGAGCTCTGTCTACTAGTTGATAATGTCATTAAGAGTTGCCAGCTTATGGCCAACTAAACTTTACTTACCTGTGGCAAATGTAGACCACAGTCTGTTTGCACCTTTTTAAGTAACAGTTCATCGTGCATCATAAAACTTTAGCTTAAACTTAAAAGCAAAAGGAAGAGTCTGTTACACAAACCCAATGGTCATTAATCAGCCAATATCATCTCACCTCCAACAGAATGACTTAGGAGAACAAGTTACTTCCAAATATCACAGTATCACAATCAAAGCTCTTCCGCCGATGAGAAAATCAGCTATTATGCAACTTTAGAAACTTGTTTAATATTACTTGTTAGTTCCAATTATATTATCTGTCAGCTACATCCTTTAGATATTCATGGCTAAAGTATGTGCTTTATCCACTAAAATGTATGTTTGAGAACTTTCTAGATAATATTTGTAACAGTCAAAAAAACCAAGCAACCAACTAACAGATCAACCATCAATCAAATAAACAAAAAACAAACTACTCACCACGCTACAGGAGAAAGGGATGCAAATAAGTCCAGTCACCTCTGGAATGGAATACCTCATAGCAATGAGAATGAATAACCAGACTAGAACTATGGGCTGAAACGTGAGTGGTTTAATGCCCAACTTTAATGCCCCGAATGTTGAACAATAGAAGTAAAAGTAAATGTACTCCACAGTTATGACTTTCCATATGTGTGTCAAATTGGCCTATGTAGTTGGTGTATAGGGGTGTGTGTGAGTCTCTCTCTCTCTCTCTCTCTCTCTCTCTCTCTCTCTCTCTCTCTGTGTGTGTGTGTGTGTGTGTGTGTGTGATTGGAAGAGCACATTAGAAAAGCCCTTGCCCTTGGTTTCGGATGATGCTGTTTCTTCACTTTATACATGGGTTAGCTGGGAGCTTTCAACTTTGCAAAATGTTTAAAACTGTTTATTTCAAACGTTTCTGTACCTATGTTACCCTTAACTGAAAGTTTCAAAAATACTTAGCACTAGAACTGTTGGCTTCTTACTACTCCATAGAAACTGGAACTTCTCTGCAGCTCTAAAAATGGAAAAAATGTTTCATAACCAGAGGCCGAAAATAAAATCAATACAGTCTACTAAATAACAGCACATTTTAAATTAATTGTTAAAAATGATTGCTGCATTGACAAATACAACTTCACAAACCTAGTGCAGCTTTTCAAGTCTCCACTTTTCTTTTGCAAAATTCTTTTTCTTTCTGATTATAAGCCAAGTGACTATATTCTTCAAAGAATTCCAGAAGTTGAAGAAGATAAAAGGAAGATTACAGAAGTTGTATCTTAAATATTATTTTAAGGACATATCCTTTTGAATGTATACCTATGAAATTGTGTATACTCATACACACAAAATTATAATCTTTACTCCAAACTCTGGGAGAATTATCTATTTCATTTATGTACTACTATTTCATATTAACTATAACAAGTGTTTAAATGTTATGTTTAAAGCTTCCTAAACACAATTTAATTGGAGATTATAATAATCAAGATTGCAGTGTAGATGACCAATCTAGCTTGCTGCAGAACATTCATTTACTTCAAAACTCTATTTTTATCATATGGAACATGGCAGTTAATATCTTTATACATAAATATCAGTACTCTTTAATTTGAGGAATTAATGATTAAAATATGAAAAAATTCTAAGACTTTTCAAGATGTATATTACAAATTATTGAAGAGGAACTGAGAGTAGTGTGTACTCTCAGCAGCTACTTGTAGTAATGGTCATTTCCCCAAATTGCTAGGTCAAGTTAACATATCTCATTGCTCTGTTTTTCTTGATTATTTCTGAAAATGACTATGCTTTGTGTGGGTGTTGTCCATTTGTGTTGCTTCTTTCAAGCATTGTGTATTGTGTACTAGCGTGAGCTGAACTATTGTCACAAATGGTTGCCAAGCAAAGGCTAAAAGAAATTATCATCAGGAAATCCAGTAGATGCAAAATTGACAGGTGATGCAGGCTGTCTGATGGGACCAGACTCCTGATCTCTGTGTATCTACCACCCTAACTGTTGCTGAGGCTGAGCTAAACCATAGTGTCCTCAGTAGGCAGAAATGGGGGATCAAGCAGCACACTGGCTCCAAGAAAGGACAGCAGGGTAGGGGGTCAGAAAGGAGTGAGATAGACTTGAAATGACAGCTCATTCTACTCTCTCTTACCTACTAGAGATACTAGAGCTATAGCCCAAGAAGGGGCTTGGATCAAACATAGCCATGTGGAAGACCACAATTGTGTTACTTTTGAAGAAAATGATCAAAGTCCAGTTACCAAAAAAGCATCAGTAGTGTTCCTACTCTAATCAGGCTATGACCTCCCCAGCTGAGGACTGGGGACCAGTCCTCAGTTTGACCAAGTTTACAGTGACAGATTTAAATAAATTTCCATGGAATGATCACCGAATCTAATCAGAAAACTATGAGTAACATACATAACAGACTTGCCACTATTAAATCAGTGAGCTCATCTTGCCTGGCGTTGGTGTTGTTCCACACAGTATGACAGTAGGATCGTTTGTGATAATTTTCTCCCATTAGTCCAAGTAATTCTGCTCTGGTACTATGTAGGCTAGCCAGCAGAGAGGAAGATATTAGTCCAGTTCTTTCTTGATTTGTCTTTGTCCTATAACCAACAAGTATGGCCACTTCAGCTGTAGGGTTCTACCAACCAGTTCTTAGGGATCATCAAGAACAGTGGCATATGTTTGTGTTGGTTTTGAAGTTTTGGGACCTCCCTGAAAAAACTCATAGCAATGTAGCTTGTCCTTAGATTTTAGTGAATAAATTCTAGCTTCTAGGGACAGCTTTATCTATCCACATAGTATTATCACCAGTACCAATTCCTTTTTTAGTGTTGATAACCTTAGGAAGTATCTGATTTCCTTATCCCCTTCCAATACATCTTTAGTTAACTTTGGATACTTAGCAGAACATTTCACAGTCATGACAACTATTCCAAAGAATCTGTGGATCTTTTGGAATGGCAAAGTGAAACTTTCCTTTTTTATGTTTCTAAAATGAATTTATTTAGCTCTAACTATCTGCCTATCATCAAATTTTCTCCTAAAGATTCTTAGTGAATACCACTGAATATAGATGTTATTTTGGGAAGTATAATATAAAAATCTTCAACCATTCTAATTCAAGGACAATACAACATATCTTTTACCTTTTCAGTTTTTTGGCCTTTTCTTTCTTCTTTAATATCACTGGTAAAGATCTCATCTTTGTTCTTTAACTTTATCTTTGGACTTCTGTTGATGTCAGCCAAAGTTAATGGACGCTAGTACCCAGATCGAATAATCAACATCTCCTGGGTACAGTTACTGCAATTAGATAAAATAAAATAAAATAAAATAAAATAAAATAAAATAAAAATGCAGTCCACTTGTAGAAAGAGTTAACAGGTCCAGTTGCTGAGGCAAAAATACAAACACATTGCTGTTCTATGCTTAATGTAGCATCCCATTTTAAAAATACATTGGAAGCCTTTTTAAATAATATCTTTTTATAAACTTCCCTTCCAATTTCTGTACAAATAAATCCAATTGTACTGGTTAAGTTTGTGCGTCAACTTGACACAAGCTGGAGTTATCACAGAGAAAGGAGCTTCAGTTGAGAAAATGCTTCTATGAGATCCAGGTCTAAGGCATTTTTTCAATTAGTGATCAAGGAGGGAGGGCCCCTTGTGGGTGGTACCATCTGTGAGCTGGTAGTCTTGGGTTCTATAAGAAAGCAGGTTGAGCAAGACAGGAGAAGCAAGCCAGTAAGCAGCATTTCTCCATGGCCTTTTCATCAGCTCCTGCTCCATGACCTGCTTGAGTTCCAGCCCTGACTTCCTTTTGTGATGAACAGCAGCATGAAAGTGTAAGCTGAATAAACCCTTTCCTACCCAACTTGCTTCTTGGTCATGATGTTTATGCAGGAATAGAAACCCTGACTAAGACAAATTGGTACCAGTGTAGTCGGTGACAACCTGACTATGTTTTGGGGAGGACTGTGGAAGGACCTTGGAACCTTGAGCTAGAAGAACCATTTGATGTTAAGAGCTCTGTGGAATGTTGTGTAGGAACTTGGATGATAATGTTGAGAACAGTGCAGAAGATGGAGGCCTGGCTTGTGAAATTTCAGAGGGAGATTAAAGACTCTTATCAGGACCATTGCTAGTTTGATTTAAGATTCTGTGGTTTTGGTTAGCCGGGGCTGAAGAAATCAGTTGTGATTAACATGATACCAGAACTACTAAAGCAAAACCATTGCATTACTGAGACTATTGATGCTGGTTAGCTGGAGCTGGGAAATTGGTGGTGATTGGGAAGAGACCAGCATCAGTGAGGGGAAATCTTCTGAGAAGTGTTTTCTGAGTGCACAGAGGCTGCATTGCAGCGATATCCAGGGTTGTACCTTGTGTGGTGGTTGGACTTGGTAATGTGTAAGAGTCACCCAGGTGGTACTGGTTTTGAAGGCATAAAGGAGTCATGAAGAGAAGCTGAGGCCTGGGCACTGTGAGAGGCTGCAGAAGGCCATTGGTGAAAGTGCAGCCTCAGCTGCAATTGACAGCCCAGGACTGAACCGGTCATGCAAAGGAGGTGACGCTTGGCACCATGAAGAGAGCCTGTGAGAGGCTGTTAGTAAAGCCTAGTTGCAGCAGAAGACAGCAGTGTTTTGGAGATACCAGTACCATGAGATGACCACCAAGAACAGTAGCAGTAGTGGAGTACAGGCATCTGGAGCCTAGAAGACAAGGTGTGTGCTGCAAAAGGCAGAGCTGGAGAAGTGACTCAAGCCCTTGGAGGAATCCAGAAGATCATGAGTGGATCCCAGATATTGGACAGTTGGAGTATGATTTTACTTTTGATTGTGACTATGATCTGATATTTTTCCTTCTTGAAGAAAGAAGGCATTTTAGTGGATCCCACAATTAAGAAACTTTGAATTTTTAAAGGACTTTGAATTTTAAGACATTGGATGTTTAAAAGGGACTGAAATGTTATTATGTAAGAATTTGCAAAGACTGTGGGATTTTTAAAGTTATTTAGATCTTGGGGATGAATAAGAAAGTAAGGGTCGAGGCTTAATGGTGATGTGTTTGTGTGTCAAGTTGACAAGGGGTCAATTGTACTGGTTAGTTTTGTGTGTCAATTTGACACAAGCTGGAGTTATCATAGAGAAAGAAGCTTCAGTTGAGAAAATGTTTCTATGAGATCCAGATGTAAGACATTTTATCAATTAGTGATCAAGGGAGGGGGGCCCCTTGTGGGTGGTACCATCTGTGGGCTGGTATTCTTGGGTTCTATAAGAAAGCAGGTTGAGCAAGCCAGGAGAAGCAAGCCAGTAAGCAGTATTCCTCCATGGCCTCTATATCAGCTCCTGCTCTTTGACCTGCTTGAGTTCCAGTCCTGACTTCCTTTCATGATGAGCAGCAGCATGGGATTGTAAGCTCGATAAACCCTTTCCTTCTGAACTTGCATCTTGGTCATGATGTTTGTGCAGGAATAGCAACCCTGACTAAGACAGCAATAAAGAACGTTTTAGTAATCAGCAAGAGACTGTATATTCTCTCATTGATTGTGAACAGAAATAGATCCTACCTTTATCCTTGGGTGACATGCTACCTGCAATGTACAAGACCAAAACATCCATAGAAATGCTGAATCCCTTGAAAGTGAAAAAATAGCTCAAATTTGATAGTCACAAGTCTATCATAAGCACTCAGTTTGACAGGCATGGATTCACCAGTAGTAGAGGCCTGAGCTGAGTAATTCAAATGGACTTGGAAGCTAGAGGTGGTGATTACACTTACAGTTCACCCACACACGCGCACACACATGCACACACAATTTGACCCAAATGTGTTTTATATTATAATTTTTGCCACACATTTTAAATTTTTCTAGTATCCAATCATTTCTTTCTATCTTTTCCATATCAATTTAAAAATTGGTCTTCCATAGTAGAGGTAATGTTCAATAAAAAGAGACAAGGTTGATATAAAAACTTGAGACCAAATAGGACTATTCAGAACCACTTGCATGGCTCCACCCCTAACCTGCTAAGTAGCACTCACTTGCTTGCCTGTGCTGAGGCTGACTCAGGAAGTGGGAAACACATCTCTCCCCACTAGCACTGCCCCAGCTTCCATCTGTGACCACCACTGAGAGGGCATGATGGAGTGCACTTGACAGAACAAAGGTACCTCCATTTCTAAGCTCCATTGGCAAGTGCTTTTTTAAAGATTTTGTATTAATGGAAATTAGTCTTTTTTTTTACAAGTCCTCTCAAAAAGTTTTCATGTAGTGGCAAGTGGTTAAAGCTAATAATTCAAGTGGCTTGCTTGGGTAAAACTAGCATCATTAAAATCAACACTTCTACAGACAAAAATTATGACCACTTATAAAATTAATTTTCTTTTATTAATTAAGTTTTTTTGTTTATGTTACATCCCTATTGCAGCTTCTGCACCCTCTTCTCACAGTCCCCCCTCTCATCTCCCTTCCCTCCCATCTACCCTTCCTCTCCTTCTCCTCAGAAAAGAGGAGGCCTGCCATGGATACCAACCAGCATTGACATATCCAGTTAGGGTAAGACTAAGCTCATCTTTCTCTATTGAGGCTCAATAAGGCAACCCAGTTAGGGAAAAGAGATCCAAAGGCAGGCAATGTAGACAGAGATAACCCTTGCTCCCACTTTAGGAGTTCCCCCATGAAGACCCATCTGAACAACTGTTCCATTTATGCAGATGGGCCTAGGTCTATCCCATGCATGCTCTCTGATTGTCAGTTCAGTCTCTATAATCTCCTTTGGTGCCAGGTTAGTTGATTCTGTAAGATTTCTTATGTCCTTGACCTCCTTAGCTCCTTCAAGCCTTCTTCCCCTTCTGCAGGATTTCCTAAGCTCCACTTAATGTTTGGCTGTTTGTCTCTGAATCAATTTCCATCCGTTGCAGGGTGAAATCTCTCTAATGACAGCTATGCTAGACTCTTGTTTGCACATACAGCAGAATATCATTAATAATGTAAGGTCTTGGCTCTCTGTGATAGCATAGGTATCAAATTAAGTCAGTCATTGGTTCGCCCTTCCCTCAAATTCTGCTCCATTTTTTTACCCCTGCATATCTTATAATCAGGACAAATTGTGGGTCTAAGCTATTGTGGCTGGGTTGGTGTTCCAATCCTTCCATTGGAACCAGAAGATGGCTGGTTCAGTCCATTGCTAGGAGTGTTAGCTAGCATTATCCTCATAGATTTTTGGGAGTTTCCATTGTCCTAGGTTTCTAGCTCATCCCAGAGATGCATCCCTCCAATCCAGTTGTCTCGGACAGTACTCTCTTTCTCCATCCTCTTCTCAACTCATTCCTCCTGTTCCCATTCTGGCCCCTTGCCTACCCAGTCCCCTCCCTCCATCCACCCCAGATGTCTAATCTATTTTCTCTTCCTTTGAGAATTTCTTAAATATATATAAAGTATTTTGACTATATTCACCCTCCAACTCTAGGTTTTGCTTTTAGTTTGTTTGTTTGTTTCCAAAGATTTTGATTATAGTCTTTTCCTGGTTTGTTTGTTTGTTTCCAAAGATTTTGATTATAGTCTTTTCCTGGGGTGTTTTATAACATCACAGTTTTGAATGATTCTCAGCACTGATTAAAAATGACAATTACAACAACAACAAACAAAACATGAAAATAGGAGAGGAACTTGCGAAGAAACAGCAGTTTGGCTGGTAATTGAGAGGAGATTAGAGAGGACATTTGGAGAAGTCATGATCAACCTTAATTACGTACATGTCTGAAACTGTCAGTGATTAAATTTAAAAGAACCTCATGCATACTCAGTAAGAATAGGGTTCCATTTTACTAAGTTCAGATAGTATCTCAATTCAGAATTTTTCTTAGAGTTGAAAGTTAACTCTATAAATAAGAGAATAACCAGATATGCTGGTGTACACCTGTTGTGATGGCATCCAGGGGGTGTGGCAAGAAGGGAGGATTATTTGAGAACTCAAGATCACCTAGAACAACACAGCAAGAGCTAACAACATCCACAACAACAATACAATCCCCAGAATTGGATTTTCCGTTCGTTTTCCTTTGGGCGTTTTAACATTTTTAATGATGAAAGAAAAGTTCTAGGTTAAATTATAGACTGTAAAGCTTTATAATATGTTCACAATCTAGACATATTGTGTAAGAGACACCTAATGGCTTATTACTATACTCATAGGTTAATTCATGTTTTAAAACTTGGTTGTATCATATGATGTTTTTCTGGAAACTGTTTTATGAGAGGATGTTTTACTGAGCCAGACACATGGGAGGATGTTTTGCTGAGAACAGGCACATGATGGTTTTCTGAAAGCTGTCTAGAAAAAGGGCATGTAATGTTTTACAGAGCAGATGCTTGGGAGGACAATTGATGTTTAGAAAGTGTATAAGTATAACCCAACAGACAGCCTCTCATGGCATTTCATGTTTAAGAACTCATACTAGACTAGTTCCAGCCCTCCAGCAAGTAAGTTGTTTTAGAGACTTATTCATGCATTCATTCATTTACTTACTCGCTTGCTTACTGACTTACATACTTATTTGTGTCTGATTGAGCTTATGTATGTAGTTGCCCATGGAGGCCTGAAAAGGAAGTCTAATCTTCTAGAACTGGAGTAATAGGCAGTTGTAAATATCCCTAAAGGCCCTGAAGAATTTATATTTTTCAAGAGTAGCAAGTTTTCTAAACCACTAGCCTATTTTCCACTCCCTAGCAAGTCAGTTTTAAAAAGTACATATCTCTTTTTACCTTTGGTGGTTCCTGGCTGTCTTTGGTTTTGTCTTAATATAATTTTGTGTTCATAGTAACATTTAAATAACTTACCATAATACAGAATGCATTTAAAGTTCAAAAACATTTTGTATATGCACCATTTATGAAATGAAAATCTTTTTTATTAAAAAAAATACAAACTTTCCTTTGCATATTAATCAGCCTAGTTTATCTTCAAAAATTTTGTAATAGAATTAGGAAATATTTTAAGGGACATTTTACCCAGTTTGTAAGGTAGCAGGTTAGCTTGATATTAGTGTTTTGATGATGGCAAAAGACAGGAGAATTCTAGGTAGGAAAAAATAAAAATACACTACAGAGGAAGTAAAATTATACTCATTCTAGAGTAAGAAATACAAATAGATTTTATTTGTTATGTTTATTAAATTTAGAAAGATGAACAAGGTTGCACACATATTAAATTGCTTCTCCATTCAATTTCCCCCAAGTATAATATTGTTTTATGTGAACTTTAGCTAATAAGTCAATTCATTATATATATATATATATATATATATTATTCATTATATATAATATATATATATTAATGTGAAATATTAAATATACAGCTGGGTGATTATTCTCATCAACTTGGTGTGATTTAGAATCACCTAGGAAAAAGCTCACTGGTGATATTTCTCAAAGAGATTAAGTAAAAAGGAAGACCCATTTTCAAAGTGGGTATCCCCTTCTAGAGGGCAGCTCAGATATAAGGAAACATGAGAAAGAGTATGGCGTAAATTGCCTGCTTTTGCTGCACTTTTTAAGTGGATCTACTGATGCTACTACTACTCTGGTGAGTACAGACTTGTTTTTCACCTCACCTTTCCAATATGTACTCAAAAAATTTTAATTTTTCATTCATTCATTTGTTCATTCATTCATTTGCGGGTGTACACATTCATGCATGAAGTTCAGAAGACAGGCAGCTTTTGGGGATCAGTTCTCTCATTCCATATGGATTTCAGGGCTCTGCTCCTTCAGTGTTAAACCAAACCTTCTTTCCTGCTGAGCCATCCCATAAGCCCTCAACACAGGCTCAATAGCAGCAACTTTACAGAGATCTGAAAGGCTGTTAGTGCCAGATTAGAAATGCTGAGGCAAAAAAATCATAGACCAACTACCAGGTCTTCTACTTCTCCAATATATGAACAACCACCACTGAACTACAGTTTATATCATGTAAGCCAATCCAATAGATGCCCTCTTGTAATGCATACACATTCTATTGGCTATATTTCTCTATAGAGCCTTGCCGAATACAATGGCCACATACATTTTTATAAAGGTCATTTTAAGATCTTAGTAACTAGGTTTACTAATTATGCTATCAAGTTTAAAATAGCAGTCTATTTGCCATCTTATATTGTAGTATTTCAATACAATGTTGTTGTAGTAAACATTTATTGGGGGTTTCTGCCCTACCTTAGATCATTTAGTTCCCAAATAAAAGATACAGAACCTTTAAATTCACAATAAGCCTTAAAGGCACTAAGCTGGGCAGATATCTACCTTCTATGCTATTTTGTCTACTTCCCTGTCAGTAATCCCAAGCTATAACTTGGCATGTTCTGCCTGGGCTGCTCTTACTCAGATTGGCCAGTCCTGATAAGTCATGCTCTCACAATCCACTTATGTCATGGCATCTTCTTCTTTCCTCTTCTCTTTCCTCTTGGTCTCTGCCTCAGACCTTAGGCCCCTGGAACGGAAACCCTGCTCACCTGTCTCCTGCCCAACTACAGGCTGCAGTCATCTTTATTGATATCAGGGATATCTTAGGAGGAAACATACTGTCTTAGTCAGGGTTTCTATTCCTGCACAAACATCATGACCAAGATGCAAGTTGGGGAGGAAAGAGTTTATTCAGCTTACACTTCCATGCTGCTGTTCATCACAAAAGGAAGTCAGGACTGGAACTCAAGCAGGTCAAGGAGCAGGAGCTGATTCAGAGGCCATGGAGGAATACTGTTTTCTGGCTTGCTTGCTTCTCCTGTCTTGCTCAGCCTGCTTATAGAACCCAAGACTACCAGCCCACAGATAGTACCACTCACAGGAGGCCCTTCCCCCCTTGATTACTTATTGAGATAGTGCCTTAATGCTGGATGTCATGGAGGCATTTTCTCAACTGAAATTCCTTTCTCTGTGATAACTTCAGCTTGTGTCAAGTTGACATACAAAACTAGCCAGTACACATACCATCTCTTGGTGTACATGAGGACTACCTAGTCGAGGAAAACCAGATTTTGAGGACCAATATTTAGCATTATAATACATGGCAACAGACCAAACTTTAACACAGTGTCATACAGTTAATTAGATAAATTAATACTGTATCATATGTCTTTGGTCAATCAAATCAAAACATGGATATTTGTGCGTCAAGTGACTGAGAATTATAAAACTAGATACAATGTACTTATATATATTGGCATACCTAAATCAAGAGAATGAATGAAAATATTCTGTTATATTTCTCTTCTCTTTTATTTTATTTATTTATGGGTTGCTTTATTTTTACCTTATGAAGAAAGACTGTTTTTTTTGCTTTTTGTTTTTGTTTGTTTTTGAACCCTTTATTCTATACATGATCTAACATGGTACTTTCTTTCTTTCAGTTTTGTTTTTTTTTATACTTTATTTACATTTCATATGTTTCCCATTTCCAGATCTCCCCTTCGGAACCTCCCTATCCCCTGCCCCCTCCCCTGCGTCTATGGGGGTATTCCCCTAGCTACCCACCCACACACTCTTCTCTTCCCTCCTTGGCATTCTCCTATACTGGGGCATCAAACACTCTCACGCCTAATGGCTTCTCCTCCTCTAATGGCTAACAAGACCCTCCTCTGCCACATATGTGGCCAGCACCATGGGTACCTCCATGTGTATTCTTTGGTTGGTGATCCTGCCTCCAGGAGCATTGAGGGGTCAGGCCAGTTGACACTGTTGCTCCCTCCATGGGGCTGCAAACTCCCTCAGCTCCTTCAATCCCTTCTCCAACTCCTCCCTCTGAGACCTCACACTCAGCCCTACTGTTGCTGTGAAGTGACTCTTGGGTATTCAGAACTTTTGGGCTAATATCCACTTATCAGTGAGTACATACCGTGTTCATTCTTTTGTGACTTAGTTACCTCACTCAGGATGATATTTTCAAGTACCATCCATTTGTCTGCGAAAGTCATTGTTTTTACAGCTGAGTAGTATTCCATTGTGTAAATGTATCACATTTTCTGTATCCATTCCTCTGTTGAGGGACATCTGGGTTGTTTCCAGCTTCTGCCTATTATAAATATGGCTGCTATGAAAATAGTGGAGCATGAGTCTTTATTACATGTTGGAGCATCTTCTGGGTATAAAACCAGGAGTGGAATAGCTGGGTCCTCAGGTAGTGTTATGTTCATTTTTCTGAGGGTCGGCCAAACTGATTTCCAGAGTGGTTGTACCAGCTTGTAATCCTACCAGCAATGGAAGAGTGTTCCTCATTCTCCACATCTTCACCAGCATCTACTGTCACCTGAGTTTTTGATCTTAGCCATTCTGACTGGTGTGAGGTGGAATCTCAAGGTTGTTTTGATTTGAATTTCCCTGATGACTAAGGATGTTGAACATTTCTTTAGGTGCTTCTCAGCCCTACGAGTTTCCTCAGTTGAGAATTCTCTGTTTAGCTCTGTTCCCTATTTTTGATAGGGTTATTTGGACCTCTGGGGTCTACCTTCTTGAGTTCTTTGTATATATTGGATATTAGCCCTATATGGGACATAGGATTGGTAAAGATCTTTTCCCAATCTGTTGGTTGCTGTCCTATTTACAGTGTCCTTTGCCTTACAGAAGCTTTGTAATTTCATGAGGTCCCATTTGTCGATTCATGATCTTAGAGCATAAGCCATTCATGCTCTGCTCAGGAACTTTCCCCCTGTGCCCATGTGTTCAAGACTTTTCCCCCACTTTCTCCTCTATTAGATTCAGTATATTTGGTTTTATGTAGAGGTCCTTGATCCACTTGGACTTGAGCCTTGTACAGTGAGATAGGAATGGACCAATCCTTCTATATGTAGACCACCAGTTGAACCAGCACCATTTGTTGAAAATGCTGTCTTTTTTCCACTGGATGGTTTTAGCTCTTCTGTCAAAGATCAAGTGACTGTGTGTGGGTTCATTTCTGGGTCTTCAATTTTATTCCATTGATCTACCTGCCTGTCTCTGTACCACTACCATGCAGTTTTTATCACTACTGCTCTGTAGTACAGCTTGAGATCAGGGAGGTTGATTCCCCCAGAAGTCCTTTTATTGTTGAGAATAGTTTTTTCTATCCTGGGTTTTTTGTTATTCCATACAAACTTGAGAATTGCTCTTTCTAAGACTATGAAGAATTGAGTTATAACTTTGGTGGGGATTGCATTGAATCTATAGATTGCTTTCAGCAGGATGGCCATTTTAACTATATTAATCCTGCCAATCCATGAGCATGGGAGATCTTTTCATCTTCTGAGGTCGTCATCAATTTCTTTCTTTGAAGTTCTTGTCATGCAGATCTTTCACTTGCTTGGTTAGAGTCACACCAAGATACTTTATATTGTTTGTGACAATTGTGAAGGGTGTCATTTCCCTAAATTCTTTCTCAGCCTGTTTATCCTTGAGTATAAAAAGGCTACTGATTTGCTTGAGTTAATTTTGTATCTGGCCTCTTAGCTGAAGCTGTTTATCAGCTGTAGCAGATCTCTGATGGAGTTTTTCAGGTCACTTAAATATACCACCATCATATCATCTTCAAATAGTGATATTTTGATTTCTTCCTTTCTAATTTGTATCCCTTTGACCTCCTTTTGTTGTCTGATTGCTTTAGCTAGAACTTCAAGTACTATATTGAATAGATAGGGAGAGAGAGGACAGCCTTGTCTAGTCCCTGATTTTAGTGGGATTGCTTTGAGTTTCTCTCCATTTAGTTTGATGTTGGCCACTGGTTTGCTGTATATTGCTTTTACTATATTTAGGTATGGTCCTTGAATTCCTGATCTTTCTAAGACTTTTATCATGAAGGGATGTTGAATTTTGTTAAATGCTTTTTCAGCATCTAAGGAAATGACCATGTGGTTTTTTCTTTGAGTTTGTTTATGTGGTGGATTACACTGATGGATTTCCAAGTATTGAACCATCCCTGCATCCCTGGGATGAAGCCTACTTGATCATGGTGAATGATCATTTTGATGTGTTCTTGGATTTGGTTTGCAAAAATTTTATTGAATATTTTTGCATCAATGTTCATAAGGGAAATTGGTCTGAAGTTTTCTTTTATTGTTGGGTCTTTATGAAGTTTTGGCATCAGTGTAACTGTGGCCTCATAGAATGAATTGAGTAATGTTCCTTCCATTTCTATTTTGTGGAATAGCTTGAAGAGTATTGGATTAGGTCTTCTTTGAAGATCTGATAGAATTCTGCACCGAACCCATCTAGTCCTTGGCTTTTTCTGGTTGGGAGACTTTTAATGATTGCTTCTATTTATTTAGGGCTTATGGGACTGTTTACATGGTTTATCTGATCCTGACTTAACTTTGGTATTTGGTATGAAGACAGGCTTTTTCTATGTATCTCTGGCTGACTGGCACTTGCTATGTAAAACAGTCTGTCCTTGAATCCATAGAGATCCACCTGCTTCTGCTTCCAGAGTGCTGGGATTAAAAGCATTCCCCACTACAATTAACCATATTATATTTCAATCAAACACTATGAAGATAAGCCAATAATATCAGAAAGTTAGAAAACTACTAGTAAGCAAATACTGGCTCTGAAAACAAGTCGGGTTTTCACAGTTATTTTTCCTTAGCAAGCAATCTGTCATTTTAAATTCCTTCTGGCCAACCCTGTCTGGCCTTACAATGCTAGTTCCTCCTATTAGTGCGAAAAATTTGATGTTAAGAGCATAGTTTGTGTTGAGATAATCAACAATTTTACATTTTCTGGTTCTCTCTCAGAACTGGTTGGAGACAATCTAAACAACCAGTCAAAATGTAACACTCCAAGAGGAGAATTACTAAGCATAAAAAGAGACATGTGACTGACTGCCTTTCAGACTCATTAAAGCCTGTGTAGCCCAAGTGTCTTAGCTACCTGACGCCATCTTTCTGCAGTTTATCTCTCTTTGGGATATAACCATACAATGTGTGTGTAAGCAAAATTGCACACACACACACACACACACACACACACACACACACACACAGGGTGGAGGGCAGGAAGAGAAAGTGGTGGTCACAAAGTTCGTAAGGTCTATGAAAATCCAGGTTAAAGATTTATAGCAACTCCAGAGCCCTCTCTACATCCTGTGATTGAAAAATGGTGATTTCTTAGTTACTAGATTATGTTCCAACCTAAATCTGTGTCTTAAAGTCCAATCTTGTGACTATATTTAAAACTTTTAGAGTCTTTGAAGATATAATCAATTTAAACCAAATAGGTCCTAAGCCACTATGACCAGTATTTGCAAGAGAAGAGCTCAGGTACAGGTTTGTAGAGACTGTGCAAGCATGGGGAACAGACACCCCAGGATGACAGTCCAGCAAGAAACCAGCAGTGCCAAGACTTTAATTCCAGGACTGTAAGATTCTAGAACCATACTCATCCTCACCACATACATCACTCTCTTAATAAACTTTGAAATCAAAGCTCAAAGTCATGGTGAGAGCAGAAAAAACTAAGATTCTGCTTTAAAAACAGCAACAACAACAACCAAAACCAACCAAGCAAGCAAAAAAACCCTGACTCATCTCCCCCAAGTACCCTTTCCTTCTCTAGGTTCTAATGCATTTGGCCCTACTCGTTGATTTGAATTATCCATAACCACAAACAGCAAGCCTGCTTTCTGACCTTTAAATAGCCATCCGAACAGATGTTCACCTCACTAATAAACAAGAAAATGCAAAGGGGGGGGGAGGGAATAAAAGCATTTGGATGTGATTTTATTTTTTAACCCTTCAGAATGTCATATATGGAAGCTTCAGTATAAATTATCTGTACAAGTGTTTTCAACATACACTAATATGATACTAGTGTTTTGTGAAAAGCTATACAGGCTGCAAAAAGAATGCCTGTTATGGTTTCTATATGCTCGGACCAGGGAGTGGCACTATTAGAAGGTGTGGCCCTGTTGGAGTAGGTGTGGCCTTGTTGGAGTAGATGTGTCACTGTGGGTGTGGGCCTTAAGAGCCTCATCCCAGCTACCTGGAAGCCAGTATTCTGTTAGCAGCCTTCAGAAGAAGATGTAGAACTCTCAGCTCCTCCTGCACCATGCCTGCCTGGATGCTGCCATGCTCCCATCTTGATGATAATGAACTGAACCTCTGAATCTTTAAGCCAGCTCCAATTAAATGTTGTTCTTATAAGACTTGCCTTGGTCATGATGTCTGCTCACAGCAGTAAAACCCTAACTAAGACAATACCCTTATTCAAGATTAGACTGAAAAAATAGGTATATTTTCTACATTATTCCTGGTGGGTTTTTAACATTTCAAGAATGCACAAAGCAAAGATTAACATTTAAATTATATTGAGATTAAAAAAAAAAAATGCTTTCGTGTAGCCTATAGCAGTTCTTACTTAATTGTTAGGCCATAGAGTACTGACATCTACTTGAAAAGTTCCCCAGACAATGATTGCTCAACCAACAGGACACTTTGTATAAAGAGCTAGAAGATACTGATGGGCCACAAAGAAGTTAACCGCAAGGATTAATGTTGTTGGTTATTCTTTTAACTGTTCTTATTGTCTTCTTCTCCAACCAACTTCCAGCTGTTTTGTAGAATGCTGTCACTTTACATGATAGGCTTAGAAAATGGTACTCTTGGGGCTGGAGAGATGGCTCAGTGGTTAAGAGCACTGGCTGGTCTTCCAGAAGTCCCGAGTTCAATTCCCAGCAACCACAAGGTGGTTCACAACCATCTGTAATGGGATCGAATGCTCTATTCTGGTATGTCTGAAGACAGCTACAGTGTACTCATATACATAAAATAAATACATAAATTTTAAAAGAGTAAAAGATGCTCTCTGTCTTACTGGGACTATGGGTCTACCTGAAATGGAAACCCTTTCTAATGATATCTAGCAAATGACATTTCTGTTACATTTACACCTGTAATATGCATTTCATGTTATTGATAATTGAGCTTTTAATAACTTAGTTGTACTCTCTGGCACTAGTGCCATGTATAAAACACTCACATTAAAAGGCAATTTTAGTGGTCTCTATTAATTTTATATTCTTATTATTGTTTTGGTGGTTTTGGACAAAGGGCCTCACTCTGTAACCCAGGCTAACCTCTAACTCACACTCTCATTATCTTAGCCTTCTGAGTGCTAAGACTGCAGGTGTACGTCTCCTTTGGGGTTTCTATTAGGAAATCAACTTGTTTCAGGAAAACCCCACTATGCTACTACAAAAGAGAATAAAATTATAGCAGGGTTTCCCTGGCATGTGACTCAGAAATATAATACAGTCATAAATAAATAGTAACAAGTCACATTACAGTCTGTCTGTCACCTTCAAGTCATTGGAATCAAAGATTCCAGCTACTCCTAATTATAAGGTATTCAAAGGTTTTCCAAGAGTGAGCAGATACCTAAAGAAAGTCACAATCTCTCTCTCCACCGTACCTTAAAGACAAGATATCTCTCTGAACCAGGGAACTTCCAATACAGCCATACTAGCTGTCCAGCAAACTCCAGGAATCCTCCGGTCTTCACACTACCACCCCTGAATCTTATCTAGGTGTGCGGGGATTGAACTCAAGCTCTGATGCTTGCACTCCCAGTGGCTGAGAATCAAACTCAAGTCCTCTTGTTTCTGTGCTAAGTACTTGTTTACTGAGCCATCCTATGGCATTGCCAATTATATTTTTGCTTCTCTGTTTAATGTACATGTATTTTGTATACCGCATATGATAATAGTATGCATTTTTTTTTTTTAGTCTTGGGGATGATATACTAGTAGGGATTGAAACAAAGCACCAAACAAATAGAATATACTATATATTACTAATAGGCATAATAAATTTGCAGAATAAAGAAACTGTGGAATGTTGGGAAAGACAGAAAGAGTGAATTTTTAGACTGTGTGTCTCTGGAAAGCCCATTTTACAAAGGTTAGCTTTCTAAGGGATATTTCACATCATATCTTGCCCCTGGATATAATATTTTAGCGTATAATGAATATGCTGTAGAATAACACATCTCACATCCATGCTCAATAATGCTCCATATCTTCTGACTCCTATGATGCTGCAAAATCCTTTCACACATTCTTCGCCCTTCTATTTCTGCCAACTATCTCACTGCTAGTGGGCAAATGTGTTGAATGTTTTTGCTTCCTCTATCATTCAGGCTTAATACAAACCTTCTGCTCCTTAGATTGGATTCCTTTATCAATCATCGGTTTAGCTGCTTCTGTCTTTAAACACATGCTTATTAAATTCCATTGAGTTATAGAAATTAACAAAACTTAGGTCCCCATCTATCTTGCCTCTGTGAGGTTCATATCTTATTAAAAATCCCCATAACTTTTTATATGTCTGAGTTTATTGGGTTTTACTTGGCCCTTGGTGTTCATTATAGTAATTGTGACAGTAACTAGACCCTACTTAATGTCTATAAACCTATTTACTGATTAAATTCTCTCATTTACAAAACTAAGGTGATTTATGTTTTCTCTCTGGGCTGGAGTTGATATGCAGAGTAAATTTTTTTTTTTTGAATGGATCCAGAACCATATTTTAATAGAACTCTGCCACAAACTCTTTGGGAGATTGGTAGGACTGCTGATGCAGAAATTTTTATCATAGAGTCTTTCCTTTATTTGTATATGTAGCTCATTGGCCATATTTTCGTGATTTTACTTACTCATTGCTGTTTGTTTTTATTTCTCTCTCTCTCTCTCTCTCTCTCTCTCTCTCTCTCTCTCTTTCTCTGTGTGTGTGTGTGTGTGTGTGGCATGTGTGTATGTACATGTTAAAATGGTGTATGTATATGTACATGTTAGAGTGTGGTACAGGTGCATGTGAATTTATATGCATATGTGTTGATGCCAAAGGTCAACACCAGGAATATCTCTTAATTGCTCTGTATATTTTTCTTGTAAATAAGTCTCTGACTGAACCTGGTGCTCACATGTTTGTCTAGATTGGCTGGCCAGTAAACACCATGATCTATCTCCCTAGCCGTGGAATTACAGACACCTGTACTGCTCTGCCACTTTGGACCTATGGATCCAGACTTAGGTCCTCATGCTGTGAGGTAAGCCCTTTATTGATCAAGCCATCTCCTAGACCCTGCTCTTCATTTGCATCACACCTATACATCTTGGGTTAAAGTATTAGCTTGTCTCCCTAGCTGAAATTGCTTGCCTAAAGTGTAGAGAATCCCCGTTCAATATGAAATACAGCATTACCAGCCTGAGCTTATAGAGAAACACATTTCTCACCTGACACCATTGCTACATGAATAAGTCACATCTAAGCTCAATTGTACTTCCTGTATCACTTTCCACAAATATAGAAAAAACTTATCATAGTGAGAATACAATACCTAAAATTGAAAAATTATCAACTGAGAGAATTCAATGTTTAACATGCCCAGAACCTTTTCAGCACCTAAGTATGAGTTACCTTCTTTTGTAATCATTGTTAATGACGTCATGTCAATTACCTCAGAATTTTGAATGTAAAAGTTAACATTCCTCAAATGATATCACTCCTGTTCGAGAATAAAAAATGAAATGAAATGAAAAGACAAGAGAAGCTAACAGTCTGAAATTACACTATACAATTAAATGTAGCTTCTCCCTGGAACATTAGCCAGATTTGAAATCAGAAACCAGACCAACCTAAAACTTAAATCAACATAACACAAAGGAAAAGAGAGTCCCTTATTCTTTTGATTCCTAACCTATTTTAAAAAAAAATAGGAAGGAAAGAAGAAAAGAAAAACAGGTATTGGTATTTGCATAAAGTTTAATTGGACTTTCAATTTGCTTCTACACAATCAAACATAGCCTTTGATATGTGAAGCCTAAGAAGGGAGGATCAGATTTAATGCTTCTTAATCCAGTGCAAATCGTTCACAAAGATATTGAGGTGGAAAAATGATTCTCTAGATGGAAAGCATCCCATCTCCCTCTCTGGAGTTGTCAAAATTATTTTCAAAATGTGTGCATCAGCCATTTTAAAGATACTTCTCTGTAAAGATTTCCCTTCATTTTATAACATAATCTTTACCAATATTTGGAGGGAAAGTGTGTGTGTGTGTGTGTGTGTGTGTGTAATGGTTGCAGTTGCCTTGGAGGCCAGGAAAGAAGGTTGGATGTCCTGGAGCTGGAGTTACAGGTCGTTGTAAGCTGTTCAGCATGGGTGCTAAACACTGAACTCTGGTCCTCTGGAAAAGTAGGAAAGTGCTCTTAACCATCTGTAGAAATCTTAAATTTAACTTTCTTCATATTGTTACCATTTTGCTAAACATGCATGTTGATGAATATAAAATTTCATATAATGCAAATTATTAATTGGAAGTTTTAACAGATTCAACAAAGAAAGCAAGTACAGAATGCTCTCTTATCTCTAGAATGCTCTTCTATCTCCAGTGCCTTATTTCTTGCTGATAGATACTGCTGTTTACAGTGTTTATGTGCATGAAGATGGTAGTGTCTAAATGAGACACCATCTCTCAAAAGAGTACACACAAGAGGAGGCAACAAAATGAGCTTGATCAGCCCACAGTTTTGAAGACCACCTTTCTCACTGGGCCTTGATTTCCCATCTGTTTTGACTTTCCTTGATCCTGTTCCAGGTTTAATCACTCCCTACAGGCTTCTGTCACAATCACAGCTACTGTGCCTTCTTGTTTTCTTATCTCAGTTCTGAGACTCACTGGCAATAGTGGTCAGGTCAGTTAGAGCTGCATTTCTATTGCCAACCACCAATGGAATCTGGTCTTACTACTTTTCACTACAAAGATAATTACAAGATTATTTTCTGCTTAAAAAAAAAATTCTACATAACCAAAGCCATGTTATCAGTTAAAGGGGGTCAGTTACAGCTTGCCACTCTTGGAAAGGGATATATTTTTACATCCTCACGTCAACATTAAGGATAAACAAAGTGAGCAATGTGCAAAAATAACTGTGAGGTTTGGTTTCTGCTCAATACAAACAAGTTAAATCCAAATTTAGGTTCTTGCTGTGTTGTTAGTCAAGCCCCAGTTGTTGTAGGTATTGTAGAACATATGGTCTGTGAGATCACCCACAGACTTCAGGCTTCCTGCTAGATGACCAGATGGACAGGTTGAGCTCCCAAAGAACAAGAAAACTGAACCAGCATCCCACTGCCCAGTGATGAAGAGTGTCTTATTTTGTGTATTTATTAAGATGTATTTTTTCCACACATATCTTCTAACACTCAGTTTTTGCTATATTTTATAACATTTTGATTTTACAATTATAGTTAAGGCTTTCTTCTGTCTGATGACACTATTACCCTATCTTTCCTTGTTGATGACAATTATAAAGTCAACAGCAGTCACATTTTAGAACTTTAGACATATTAACTAAATATATTTAGTCGAATTGTATTTTTGTGTGTTTAATTGAATGTTCTTTGGAACACTAGTTACTAAATTATTTTTGTATCTATTAAAAGAACCTAAACTTCTAAAAATATCTTTTTAGGTTTATGGTACCAATGAATGGACAGATCTTATATATTTTATAATGGTATATATTATATAGTGGTATATATGTTATATGTTATGCTATATATATAAGAGAATATGTACAAATCTTCATTTTTGTCTTCTAAGCCTATAGGGGAAAACATCAACATAATTGTTTTATTAGTTATTTCACTTGCTATGCAGTGTAGGAGGGTTTTAAATAGCATTTCTCTATATATTTTTACAGTTGCTGACCCTCTCTTCCCACTCCCTCTCTCAATCCTCATCTCTTTCCTCTTGGTCTCTTCCCCAACACCAGTGATCCCTTTCCTACTTTTATGTTTAATGATGTGTCAGGCTCATTTGTTACTTAATATATTAATCTCTGCAAGGTAAAAAACTGAACATTACATTGAAAATCAGAAAGTTTTAAAATACATGTCAACATGCTATATTTTAAAAACTGGTTATCATTATTTAAATAATAGACAGTGTCCTCTGATCTAGAATGAACTTTATATGGCACTTACATTTTCAATTTTACTTACAATGCAAAATGGAAACAATCAAGGAACACAGAATCAGGTCTCAGTGTCAAATGTACTGCTGAATCATGAGCCAATTACTTAAATGTTCTCTTGTGTAATGGGCACCAGGTAAAATTCATCATGAGTCAAGTGTAAACAGGTTTGAGTCTTGATAACCAATAAACAGGTCATGTTGTCTGGATAACTAATTCCAAGCATGTATACAACATTTCTGATTGATTATAAAGACTCACACAAGAAAAACCCAGACCCTTCTCTTATTAAAGATAATGATAACTTACCTTTATTCTTAGGGTCCATTTACTGAACTTTTAGAGATGATGATTATTTTTCACTATGAATGATGGCTTTAATGTAGAGGGATAACATATGTACACTAAACTTGGTGTAGAGCCATTTGTTAGTCTTGTTGGTGGATTTTAAACAACAGGATAAGTATTTCTACCTATGAACCTACGTTACTGATTAATGTATCAGTACGTAGTAAGGCATCATTCCTGAGACTTTGTACAATGAACTGAGAGCAGTCATTACTTCCCTATCCTTACCATTGAGATGAAACATACTCACCCCTGTTTATATTTGACTCGAGATGACAGCTTTCAAGGGATTTAAGTACAATGCAGCTATCTTACCAGTAAGGCATTTCAACTGAGAATTGCAAGTGCAGGCCCTCACATGACTTAGTGAAAACCTGTTCTTGGTTAAAATTGCCTGATCATTAATTGACAAGCGGACACCAAGCCATTCTGCCCCTACCCTTTGACAAAAGCTGCTGCTCGCATGAGTAAGTTCCCATAATTTGATAAAAAGTTAGATGTATAAAGGCAAACTTTGCCATCCATATATGCTAATGTTGTTGTTCTGGAGTGCTCATAGACTCTTGTCACTGTCACATGGTCCTAAGTGATCACATCTCTTATTCTGTCCCTTGCTGTTTGTCCTCATGAATGACCAACCTGTGACTGGAGGAAGAGGTTTGTTGAGAGTGAGCTAACTCAAGTTCTTTGGTTGTCTGGAGCTCTTGTCAATCTTACTGCCTGACGAACTCTAAGCCTGCATTCTTCCTCTGCTAGGAGCCCTACTGTGGTCCTTTCCCTTGTCCTTGTTGCCATAGAGTCTGGCCTTCTGAGGCCTGACTCAAGCTCCATGGTATCGGGAAGCTTGAGAAAAGGAAAGAGATTCCACTCTTACTTTCTCACTGTTCATTGGAGGAGATGTTTCCAGGCTCCTGATTCTCTACAGTAGACTAAAGGAATTGTTTTCCAGACTCCACAGCTAGGATGTTAGGCAACATAGCTCATTCTCATCACTCAACCTTTAACTTTTGGTGAGGGGAGACCAGAGACAGCAAAACCCAAGCACAACGCCTTTGGTTATCCCCTCTACTCATTTACTGCATGTGTCCCTAAAGCACCAGAAAAAGCCCACTTTTCTTTTCTTTGCATATAAAAATTCCTTCTGCCTGACTCTGAAGCTGATTCAAATCATGGAAAAGCTTATTGGAGTGTCAAATCTGAAGAGTCGTGTTTTAGGACAACGAATATCCAAAGATGTTTACTATCTACATTTTTCTCTTTACTTTATGTTCATTCATCCTATAACAATTTTAATTTCTTGACTCCAATTCCTTCAACTGAAATGTGGCTCTCAGAAACTGGGGTAATATTCAGAGGGAAAAGAGCAAAGGTAAACAAATTGCCTTTGTATTACCAGAGTGAACATAGTTGATCTTGGTTTAATACCGTGAAGATCTGGAAGATTTTTCTTTGTAATTCTTTTAACAGGCTGAGAGAGAGTGGTTAGTGCAAAACAAACACCCAGGAGTATTTTAACATTAGAAATCTAAACACACAACCAATCCCATACATCCACACCCCCCTACACACATTCACACACATATTCAACATTTATTAGCAAATCACCCTAATTTGTTCTGTGATTCTGATACTGGAATCTGTTTTGTATAAAGATGTTCAAGGTCTTGCCTTCTAGCCAATAACCTCAGAATCTATTAGGAAGGGAAAAGCGAAACAAATAGAATAAATATGTATATTTGTAGCACATTACTATGGGAACCTGCAGCATATAGGTTAATTTTTCTGTTGTCTTTGATCCTTCTGAAATATTTTGAAGTCAGTGTTGTTGAATGCAGTTGAATATTTCCAAGCAAAATCGAGGCAAAAAAGTAATTTCTCAGAACCTGTAGCCAATTACAGTGAACAGTTACACTTCAAAGATTTTAAGATTCTATCCAAGAGAGTGCAACCTTTCTTATATGTTCACTCTATAAATGTTCTGCGACATTCACATGAATAGTTTCCAAAAGGCATATTATTACTAAATATGACCACATATAATTTTCGAAAAATGTTTGTATACTGCTGTGTTTCTGCATGCTTGCTGCTAACCACACTTGAAGAAACAAGGCGATTCAAGTATTGACTTAGCGTATATATATATATATATATATATATATATATATATATATATAACTCATACAACCACACATACATGAATAAATCATATTAAAATTTTAGGAATGCTATATTAGAGTGGGAGCTTAGGAAGTAGTAGATGGACCATCCTTCCTAAAGGAGCCTCTGGCATGAACTTTCCTAGACTGAGGGTGCAGTAGGCATTTTGACAAGGATGCTCCAGTAAGAGGTGGCCTCTGTATTATACTTAGTTCCCTTTGTGTTCCCAGTTGTGGTCACACAGATGAGCCGCTGGGTCGGTCTGATTACTGTCCCATCCCTGAAGACATCTGCTCCACCACCATGCTAATGTATTCATCATGCTCTAGGGAAGGAGGGTCTTAGGGAAGCAGGTAGATTCTGTTAATCAGTCCCTGGGGAGTCATGGGAGTCACATGACAATAGGACGATGTGGATGATGGGTGCCTATCATTGCTGAGAATTGAGGTTGGTCCAGTTTGGTTAAGCTAGTACCATGGCCTCACTTCCCAGGCACCAGCTTTCCCATTGTCCTAAATGAGAAGGGGAGCAGCTGACCAGTGTCAGGAGGCCAAAGTCAGTGATTTCTATAGGTGTCCAGTGAGGCAGAATAAGGAAAAAGTGTACAAGGGCAGAGAACTCCTAGGAACCTTTGTTTTAGATGTCATAGACAGATATGCTGAGAAAGATAGAAATGTAAAATTCTGAAACTCAGTCTGAGTAATTACAGGGAAACAGAAGAAGGGTCCCACATGAAGAAGGCTTGGAGAACAGAATCTATTTAAAAGGGGCCATGCCAGGGATCGAAACAAAGACCGTTAGAGACACCCCCCATCAAAGGAAGACATATTAAGTTAGTATAAAACTGCAAACTGAAAGCGTATCCAGAACGAAGTGGTAGCAAGAAGCCACTTTCCAAGAAGCATCTGGTAACCCTTTGTGATATCAAACCTGTGTGCATCACTGCAATAACCAGAGACATGTTGCTTCTTAACTCTTTTCTATTAGAAAAAGAGTTGCAAAAGTAAGGCGAGATCTTGCAAATTTATCTCTAGTCACAAGGCTCTCCCAAAATAAGAAATTTGTTTAGATTTCCATTTGTTTTCACACTTTTCTAATTAAAAACCTGTCCATGTACTGAGACTAAACTTAGACAACAAACGCTAATAGAGTAGCTTAACATTTTAATTTTCAGTGTGAGGCCTGTAAATTTCAGTCTTGATGGGGGGTGGGGGGGTGTATTGGAAGGCTTTACAGTGTAGAAAATCAGAGCACTGTTCTGTCATCTATTAAGGAAAATTAAAACTAAAACAAACAAAGCGACACCCAACACCAAGTTGGTGTGCAGTCACAAGTTACTGTCGTAAACCCTCTCACTCTCCTGTCTACAGGGACTCACTGTCAAAGGGGCAGAACACAAGGCATACAATATGGAGGTTCAGCAACAAGGGCTATGTGGTGCTTTATAAAAAAAGTGATGAGAACTTTGCTTTGGCACATTCTCCCTCTGCTGAGGTGAGAAACGGTCTGACCACATTTGCCTGGAGCTGAAATCAGGTGACAAGATTTTGTATCTGAAGACACATACCTAACCTTAAAGAAATGCATGTTTCCATAGCTATTAAACCAACATCTTGGCTGGTAGGTATCAGATTTGTTTTGGTTTGTGTTTTAAATCTGAATTTATTTTAGAAGGTCACACATGAATACTATATTTACATAATATCTACCCCTCTTGAATTTTTCTGGTCTGGCCCACTCCCTCCAAAATTCATAATCTCTTGTTTAATTATCACACACACACACACACACACACACACACACACACACATTTAGATAGATAAGGCCTGCCAAGCCCCACTTATTATTACTCCTACTTTAGTGCTGTTTGGTATTGGACAACCAATCAGGGGGCTTGTCTCAAAGGAAGACTGATTCACCCTCTCTTGGTAGTTGTTAATTGCTTATAGCTCTTCATCTGCAACAGAGGCCCCATGAGATTTCTTCCATCTGTCTTGGGATGTCAACTGTTATTGGACATGATCAGATCTTTCTTTAGGCAGCCATGTTTGAGATTTCATGGGTGCAGCTTTCCTGTTCTAGCTAGAAGGCACAATCTCGGCATATGTCCTGCTCCTTTGGATCTTACAGATTTCCCCCTCCTCTTCCATAAAGTTAACTGATCCTTAAGCATAGAGGTAATGGTGTGGATGTAATTGGGGGGCTTGAGTACACAATTGTTCTCTGCATTTTGACCACCTGTGGCCTTCTATAATATCTCCATCTGATGATAAATACACAGCTTCTTTGATGTGGAATATAAGCAAGTATAAAGATAAGTGTTTAGACTGTGGTTATAAGTTATAGTAGTTTGGAGAAATAGGAGTAGGAGGTGTTCCTCTAGGTTGCATGATTTCCCCAGCCATAGATAGTTGGCTACATTTATAGTATAAGCACAAATCCCCTCCTATTGTGGTGGTCATTTAGTCTAATTAGGTGGCTGTCAGTTACCCTGTAGATGTAAGCAGAATTGTTGTACTTTTAGGAATATCTTGCTGTGCTGGTCATTGCTGGTTCCTAGATTTTTACAGCTAGGTTGGACTACTGATTGTTGTTCTCCACTGGCAGCTTGTATATCACCTTCAGATAGTCCTTTGGGTAGAGGCTTCCAAACGGTTCCAGCTTGATCTCCCTCCATGTGGTCACAGTGTATGCTGTCTTCAGAAATAGGATCATATCTTCAAGTATAAATGTATGTATATATTATATGTGTATATATTATATATATTTGACATAATTTTTCAAAGAAAGTATATATTTGATAAAGATTATATATTAAATAATATGTAGTTTCTTATGTGTACATGTATATATATATATATACCTGTATGTATGTATATATTTATATGTATATATGTATATATACAAAGAAGCTAAATATTTGACAAAGATTGTATATAATATCTCTCTATATAGTTTCTTTGTATGTATATATACATATACATATACACATACACACATGTACATATTTCCATGCATATACACACAAACACACACACATGTGGACACATACACACACATGCATATGTTAAGTAAACATAAAATAACATCTCTCCTGTGGCTTTTTCAAGCATCATGGAGCTATTTACTTCACTGTCTTTTCTCTTTCTTTCTCTCTGTGTAATGTCCTCCCTTCCTTCCCAAGTTAATCCTCTCCCATTTCCCCTTCATAGTACCCATGTCCTAAGAAACCCTGATCCAGAACTCCTTCTCTCCACCCCCCCCCAGTACTTTTCTACTTTCCTGCTACAGTGGTATAGCTGGATCATACGGTAGACTTATTTTTTGCATTTGAGAATTCACCAACATTCTAACTGCATTCTAAATACCCATAGAGAGTAGCCCCCCTCATCAAAGACACTTCTTCTTGTCACACATGAAGAATATTACAGAACCCAACAATTGGTTAAAATGCAGACAACAATAAACCACAGGTTGTCCATCCCCAACTGATGTTCCTACAACACAACCACTGCACCCAATGCTCAGAGAACACTAGGGAAGAAACGAGAAAATGATTGTGAGAGCCGGATGACCAGGAGATCTGCTGGGCAATAGTTCCTTCTCTGTGACAGGGAGGTTGTACTCATTGGTATGAACAATGTGCCACCTGAAGAAGGCGGGGCCCGCGTAAGAGATTTGTGACCTGTGCTGGACTGAAGTATGAAGATGAGGCTGGCAGGCCTGGTCCTGGGAAAGCTCACCAGGGAAAGCTGGTGTGTGAGCTGTGAGTCAGAAGCTAGGCCTGCGAGTGTGGGTATGGGAAGGGTGGGCTTTGTTCTTGGCGGACTCAGCAGGGAAAGCTGATGCAGGGGCTGCATGTCTGAATCTAGACCTGGGACTGTGGAGATGGGCAGTGTTTTGCAATTTTAAGTAAAAAAGAATAATTAACATGTAGCAAGCTGGGATATTCTTTTCTAAAGCTGTTATCTGCAACACCGACCCTGGAGCACTTTAATAATTTCCCAAACCCCATAGTCTATATATATATATATATAGGTTGGTGTGTGTGTGTGTGTGTGTGTGTGTGTTTGTGTGTGTGTGTATCATATCAATGAATTTTTCTGGATAACTGGAAATGGATAATTTGGAGTGATTGAATCTATAGTTATCATATAAAATGTTCGTTAGAGATTTCTTTTTTTAGTATGTGTTAGTATAATATAGTTAGCAGCATGTAAACATGAATTGTTAAAAGATGATACAAAATATTTGCTCCTCAATCCTTTCATATCCATCCCCTTCCCATAGAATTTGTTCAGTTACTAAGAAATCAACACAGGCAGAAATGATTTTTATTATACACAGTTGAGTAAATATTTATGAGACTGTGAGCTGATTTAATTGTCACCTTGGAATCTTTAAAGGACCTATGGTTGTTTTAAAATGCTTATCATTAACAAAGCCAATGCAGGCAAAGTTGTCATTTGTCCAGTCAAGAAGAACAAGCTCAGCCTACGAACCATGATCACACCTCCTCACACCACTCTGATGTTCATTTCCATCCCTTCATTTCCTTCCAAGCTATGCATGGAGGATGCCCTCCTCTGCTAAGTATGTCTCTGGAGATGCCACAGTTTCTCTCCCCCTCATCTCTGATGTCATCCCCAATGGCTCTAGGGAGTGAGGGAGGAAAATGACTCACCCGCCATGAGCCTGAATGGGAACCAAAGTCACAAAAGTCATAGAGATGGTGGCAGCAAAAAGTGCAAGGAGGGTGGAGGAAAGTGTGAAGAAGGAAGGATTTGCAGTTGTGTTGCCAGATCGCATCCTCACCGTCCTTGGGCTGTTCATGTGCTAGCATGTTCATGTAACGGAATGAGCAGACATTCTTGATTTGGAATCTCAGCTCTGGCTAAGACATCTGACGGAATTATAAAGCATCACTGAACCTCTTTGGTTTGGGTTTGGGATTTCTTTCTTTCTTTTTTCTTTCTTTTATTTTTTTTAATATAGTGTATCAAGCAGAAAAAAAATACCAAAGACTCACATCCAGATAAGATAAGTTTATGCGGAAATTAAAGATTTTCACAAGAGGCACATCCTCGGAGAGTTAGTTGCTTACTTAGACATATACAGGGCATGTCTCTCTACTGGGCAGGTCTACTGAGAGTAACACAGTCAAAGCAAATAGGAGAGTCACTAAAGAAAGGAGTATCAGAGCAAAGTGCTGAGCAAATGTTCTGTCTTACTTAAGATGGCTGTCCCAATTTAATTCCAAGGTGATTAATGAATTTCTGAGATCAGAACATTCTAGACAGGAATTACTAACTTATGCTCCTCCCCCCCACTCTGCCCAAGTATGTGTTCTTTGGTTTTCATTTTTGTGGACATACAGATCATTGAATTCCTGACAGCAGGAAGGTCCTAAGACTTTCTTATTATTATCTATAATCTAATTACTACTAGTGCCACTAAACAGAAACTTAATGATGTTCATGCGATCCAGTAGAGCTATAGAAAATGGCTTCATTGTACTGCTGAAATGAAACCCATCAGCTTGAAAACACATTCTGGCATAATCAGAAAAAAAAAAAAACTTGGAAAATGTCACTACCACTGTCTTTGAAGGTGAGCTCCCTCTTCAAAAGGCTAACCTCATTTATCACTGCTTTCAAGTTCACAAATGCCTTTTTCTCAATCTTGTTTCTACCTTGCTGCATCCATATGTACTAATTATGGAGTGGGAAAGTCTTCTGTCTTCTGATAGGTTGGAATGCCAAATGAATGGGGGTTACACAGCTTTTGATAGTGAGCAATAATATGCTTGTGTGCGTGTGTGCGTGTGTGTGTGTGTGTGTGTGCGCGCGTGCGCACGTATGATTGTGTTGCTAATAAGCCCAAATAATGTAGTTTCATATTCAGAACTAAAGGGGATTCTGTAGAAATGGAAATCTTGAAGTATAGATTAACTAGTAAGCATCTAAATTTCCAAGGACTTAATGTTTATTCCCCTTTAAAGTCACCATGTTAATATCCCAAAGTAAAGTTGGAAGTTCGATAAGGCCTTCCCCTGCAACATTCTCGTGCCTTACAAAAATGACCTTTATCCCTCCTGTCATGTGAGGCAGGGAGAGAAGATTGTCTATGAGCAGCAAGACATGCCATGTGTCAACACAATATTAGACTCCTCAGCCTCTAGATATTAGAAATAAATTCTGTTTCTTATAAACCAAAGCTTATGGTATACTATTACAGTAATATAAACTGGCTGAAAAGGAAAACACTTGCCTAGTTATCTTGTAGAATAAATCTCTGCATAATCACTGTTTTAATTAGAATTTCTATTACTGTGATGAAACACCATGATCAAAAGCAACTTGAGGAGGAAAGGGTTTATTTCACTTATATTTCTAGGTAACAGTCCATCACTAGGGATGGCAGGGCAGGGCAGGCTGGAGCTGATATAGAGGCCATGGAGGACTTCTACTTACTGGCTTACTCCTCCACATGGTTTGATCAGTCTGCTTTAACATAGTACCTGGGACCACCAGAGTAAAGGTGGTACCAATATGTTGTGTTCTTCCACATCAATCAATAATTAAGAAATGTCCTACAGACTTGCCTGTCTACAGTCTGATCTTGTGGAGGTATCTTATCATTTGGGGTTTCCTCCCTCAGAGGAATCTAGCTTGTGTCAAGTTGACATGAAACACTATAGCCAACATAGCCACCATAACAGGAACACCCTGGGCTCTCATTGTGCAGTTGGCAACTCCTCTCATAGTATTTCCTCAGTGTTCCTCTCTGCAAGTCTCAACATCAGCACCCCTTTGGATTATGAAAGGGACAGAAAAGGAGAGGGAAACGTTGGGTCTCACTTGTTGCTGGAGTCTGCCCCATTCTCTGTGATTCGACCGGAACTGAAGCAATGAGATGCTGCTGCACGTTTGTACACTTCCCAGTTGTGACATGCTGTTTTCTCCAACAGCATCTCCTCTCTGCTTATGTACTTGTCAAAGCCTAGATGAAGCTTCACCTCCTCCCCAAATTCTTCCCTGCATGTCCCATTTGGACCTGACAGGGCTCTTCCCTCACATCCTGTAACATATGTGCTGATATCCTAATTTAGGTATAATTTCTATATCATAAAACTTTCTCAAATTATCTCTCTATACTCACAACCACACAGAAGTAAGTTGAGTGTAACATAATCCAATCCATGGTCTCTCTCATGCAGTGCTGCTAACATTAAGGGCTAGACAATTCTTTATTGTGGGAGCCTGCTCTCTGTGTTGTGGGATGCTTAAAATGATGCTTGCTGTCTAGATGCCAATAGTACCCTCAGATGTGGCAAAAAACAAACAAACAAAAACAAACACAAACAAGCAAACAACAACAAAAACAACTTTCAGAATTGCCAAATGTCTCCTGGTGGTTAACACTGCTCTTAGCTAAGAACGACTTAACTACCTTGATATTGAAATAGTTCTTAATATCTGTGTGACAGTTTGTATATGCTGGGCCTAGGGAAGCACTATTAAAAGGTGTGGCCCTGTTGGAGAAGGTGTGGCCTTGTTGGAGTAGGTGTGTCACTGTGAGCGTGGGCTTAAGACCCTCACCCTAGCTTCCTGGAAGCCAGTACTCTGCTAGCAGCCTTCAGATGAAGATGTAGAACTCTCAGCTCCTCCTGCACCATGCCTGCCTGGATGCTGTCATGCTCCCACCTTGATGATAATGGACAGAAGCTCTGACCTGTAAGCTAGCCCCAATTAAATATCATCCTTAGAAGAGCTGCATTGGTCATGGAGTCTCTTCACAGCAGGAAAACCCTAAGACAATCAGTAACTTAAAGATGAATTTAGCTGTGACAGTTGCTTTAATCAATTTTATTTCCACCCTAAAATAATGCAAACTGGTTGTCCACACACCTTTTTAGGTGACTGTGACTGTGAGGGTTGTTGGGATGAATATCCAAACTCAAATCCCTAGGAAACGTTCTGGTTCTTTCTAGTAGTAAAGAAGGTAAACCAACCAGGGTAAGGATGATAAATGTGCTCTGACAATCTACAGTGGAGAGATAAAGCTTCTGGGAGTGATGTCAGATGAAACATTTGGTGGAGGCTGGAGAGATGGCTCATGTTGATAATTTTTTTTAAAAAAAAAAAAGAGCAGTTGTTGACAGTAACTTCTTCAGGGTGTTGCCACAGCTGGGCCCCATATTCTGCTCTTGCCAGTCTTCTGAGTTCAATTTCTTCACTGTTCTATAGTTACTGCTTCACTCCAGTGCCAAAGTCACCTCACACAGAGAACAGGCTTGGACTCCATCATCAATGATGGACTATCACACTGTAAGATGACCTTAGGTGTGGTTGGTTTCTGAACTCAGTCCTTCTCTTATATATTCTAGAACTGGATACTGGTAAAAACCCCAATACTGGCATGAATGATGTCTTGGGTAATGACACTAGTGATTGGGATAACGATGGAGTTTCAGGTAATCTATTGGACCCTTTGTAAGGGATATATGACCCTGCTTCAGCACTAAGGTCAGAGTCAGCAAGCTATAGGCTTTATCTCACTCAGGAGTTCCAGGCTCCCTGAGCCCCAGGAATTTTTCCACATTCTATTCATAGTGCCCTTCTGTCTGGACACTGAAAACTAATGACATCCCACCGGTTCATTCCTATTCCTAAATGCCCTGAAGAAAGTAGGTCGACTTGCTGTGTTTTAATTGTAAAACAGCCTCTAAGACTTTGTAAAGAAGACCAAATGCTTCTTGGGAGGGTAATTATTTCCTAAAGAAGGTACAAACCTTGCCTTTACCAACCAAATCATTCCATGAGGATATAATTTAAACAGCTATTTGATCTTATTTGCTGAAATTAAGAGGGGGTGATGCTTATTTTAATCACCTCTTTACAGTCGGCTGAAAAAGACCAGGACTCTACATGTGATTTTTTTTTTTTTCAGATATTTGTTTTCTCTTTTCTTTCCTTTTTGAGATTATAATGTAATTGCATCCTTTCTCCCTTCTCTTTCGTGCCTCCAAACCTTTCCTATGCCCTTCCCATCTTTTGTAGAGAGAACATCTTATGTCTGCATGAATGCGGCACCTGTCAATAATAAATCTGATAGCCTATGACTTAGGCAGGAAGTAGAAGGTGGAACATCCAGAAGGCAGAAAGAATTCTGCAATAAAGTGAAGCACAGGAGATTTGCCAGGAAAGATTTGATGAGACAGACACATGGTACCTGAACACAGGTAACCATCCATGTGGCAAAATGCAGATTAGAATAAATGGATTAATTTAAGTTACTCTCTTATCAGAGAAGAACCTAGCCATATGGCTGAGGTATTTGTTACTATTTTTTTAGTATGAATCCTATTTCTGGGAGCACAGGCTAGGAGGTAGAATCAGACCAAACTTCTACAATCTCTTTCACATTCATGGCCTTTTCCTAAAAAATCAATTATTACTCATGCATATATGTTTATGTATATACATATACATATTCCTAAATATAACCAGCTCAGTTTGTATAATGTTACTTGTATGTTTTCAGGGCTCACCATTTGATGTTGGATAACCAGTTAGTGTGCTCTTTCCTGGGGAAGACTATTTCTTCCTCTGTCAGAGTTTCACGTTTGTCTGTAGTTCTTTGTGTAAGATTAAGGCCTCACCACCTTTTCCCTGTCACTTTGGCATGTCCATTGTTCCCATCCTCCTTCAGCCCTGTTTAGGCAGTCATGTTGGTGAGTGCTTGTATAGCTTCTGACAATACTAGAAAATACAGTCTCACAGCAAATTCCCTGATCCTCTGGCTCTTAAAATCTTCCAGTCACGTTTTTTCTATTTGGCTAAATTGGGCTTAAATAATTTTGAATTTGTAAAACTTTGTTTTGTTTTCTAAGGTGTGGTCCATTTCTCTCTTACACTGCTGTGTAGAAGGTGTGTTTCTTGGCTTGGGGGTAGAATATTCTGCAGATACCTGTTAAGTCCATTTGATGCATGATGCCCAGTAATGCTAATGTTTCTCTTTATTTTTTCTCCGAATGACTTATCTATTGGAAAATGAGTTAAGGAAACCACCTCCTGTTGATGGATGTTGTTATGCTGTGTCTGTAAATTCAGTAGTATATATATTTTTAATGAAACTGGTTGCCCCAGAATTTGGTGCACATATACTTAGGATAATAATGTCTTCTTTGTTAACTGTTTACTTGATTCAAAGGAAGTGTCCCTCTCTTCTGATTAGCTTTGGTTTGGAGTCTACTTTGTCGGACATTAGGATAGCAATACCTACTTGCTTCCTGGTCTCATTTAATTGGAGTACTTTGGTCCATCTTTTTTACTTTAAGATGGAACCTAACTTAAAAACTGAGATGTGTTTCTTATAGACAACAAATAGATGGATTTTGCTTCTTGATCCATTCAGTCAGCCTGAGTCTTATGATTGGAGAATTGAGGCCATATGTCATTGACTTGCGATTCTTCTTCATTTATACTTATAATATAAAGGTTTGTTTGGGTTTGCAGGGGTTATTTTTAACAGGATCCCATATATTCTGTGTGCTTCCTCAATCTCAATCTCTCTCTCTGTGTGTCTGTCTCTCTGTGTGTCTGTCTCTCTGTCTCTGTCTCTCTCTGTCTCTCTCTCTCTGTCTCTCTCTCTCTCTGTATGTGTGTGTGTGTGTGTGTGTGTGTGTGTGTGTGTAAGTGTGTGTTTAACTTTTAAATTCCAAGCTCATTTGGTCTGCATTCTCTACGTTGATGATTTTCTTTGAGTTTCCTAATTGAGTTATTGGGTTTTTCAATTCCATCTTCATTTTAACCTAAGTCCTTTCCAATGTCTCTGTCACCTACTGAATTCCATCTCAAGTCCTGGATTGTCCTTGTTATCTTATTAGCCCCATGTTTGTGTTCTCCTGGCCATCACTCAAGCATTTATTCTCCTTAGGTTTCTCTCCTTAATTTCACTGAGGTGTTTCTTTGTGTCTTCTTTAAACTCTTTTAATTCTTTGATTGAATTTATGATTTGTACAGGACCAGTGGCTTTTGGAGAGAAGATAATGGCTTGATCGTTCATAATGTTCACATTCATGCAATGAGATCAGTGTGGATAGACTTGTTTTGTTAGTTTTATATCTGATATGGTCAGAGCAGGTTAGGGAAGAAGAAGAAGCAACTGTTGAGTAGACTCCATCTAAAGGTTGGAAATGGCTTGGGTGGAAAGAAGTAATGAAAGGACTGAGCTATTGTACAGGATGTGCTTCCTGGTCCAAGCCTGGAAAATGGGGTTAGATCTGGCTGGCTAGAAAGGTTAAAAGTCTTGTAGGATGGGCTCATGGGTTGGGGGATAGGTAGGGAGTGTCCTGGTAGAAGCCAGTTCAAGGCTAGCTGGGGTTTGAGACCCCCCCCCCCAAAAAAAAGAAGAAGAAGAATGTATGAATATGTAAATAAAATTTGCATTTTAAAATCTAGCTCTCTGTTTTGTTAATTTGTCTTCTGACAGCCTCAGCCTTGTTCTTAGGAGGGACAAGAGAATGACATTTTTCTACCCTTCACTGTCCCTCATTGTTTCTAACTATCATCAGTCAAAAGAATAGTCAAGGTTTCAAGCCAACCCCTTCATGGTGCGTGTCCTTCTGTGTTTCTCCCCTGTGCTTATAGAAGTAATATAGGGTGGGAGGCAGGGACTCTCAGGTTAATATCCATCCCTAAGTTCATCTAGATAGCAGAAAGAAACCCCAGAGTTTAGACTATTATGATCACCCATGTGTGCAGGGAAGGAAGGGAGCCCTTTGTTTACTCTGTAGTGTCTTGTTGGAGGGGCCATACTCTTTACTTACAGCACATCCCAATTTTTTCCTGGGATAAACCCTTATCTGGCCATTCTGTATTTTTATTTGTTGACAACTGTAAATCTTAAGGTTCATAGACTAAATTTAATACATAGGATCCGTCTTATTGCTTTTTAGAAAGAGAAGCTGAGTTTTCAAGCATATGGATCACAGATCCACAGTTCAGCATAATTAATCAAATTCATAAGGGTTTGTCCACTCATAGTAAAGAAATATAGGTAAGAGCTGACACACTGCACCATACACTCTTGCAGGCACATCTGCACCACACTGCAATCAGTTGAACAGGGTTCTTCAGGCACAAAAGCACACTGGAATGTGTGACTGTTTTCTGGCTCAGGATTCAGACTGAGGTATTAATCCCACAACTGGAAACTTGGCTTTGGGAGGTTAAGATTTAAACAATGTACTGAGCTAAATCCTGTTTCCTTTAAGTGCCCAGATAGGTTTTGCTTATGTTTAACTCTGTGACTTCATCTCCTCAGCTCCCATGGGTTGTTTAATCCCTACTTCATGGTGATGCATACTTTCCTTATCTATATTAACAGCTCTGGTTGGATCACATCAACCCCTACTGCCACAAGGGAGATTGCTGTTTTTATCTGCTATATGACTACTTTGAAATTAAACTCCATCCATTTGCCTGCGAATTTCATGAAGTCATTGTTTTTAATAGCTGAGTAGTATTCCATTGTGTAAATGTACCACATTTTCTGTATCCATTCCTCTGTTGAGGGACATCTGGGTTGTTTCCAGCTTCTGGCTATTATAAATAAGGCTGCTATGAACGTAGTGGAACATGTGTCTTTATTACATATTGGAGCATCTTCTGGGTATACGCCCAGGAGTGGTATAGCTGGGTCCTCCGGTAGTATTATGTTCATTTTTCTGAGGGCCTGCCAAACTGATTTCCAGAGAGGTTGTATCAGCTTGCATTCCCACAGCAATGGAGGAGTGTTCCTCTTTCTCCACATCCATGTCAACATCTGTTGTCACCTGAGTTTTTGATCTTAGCCATTCTGACTGGTGTGAGGTGGAATCTCAGGGTTGATTTGATTTACGTTTCCCTGATGACTAAGGATGTTGAGCATTTCTTTAGGTGCTTCTCAGCCATTCGAGTTTCCTCAGTTGAGAATTCTCTGTTTAGCTCTCTTCCCCATTTTTTGATAGGGTTATTTGGATCTCTGGAGTCTAGCTTCTTGAGTTCTTTGTATACATTGGATATTAGCCCTCTATCGGATGTAGGATCGGTAAAGATCTTTTCCCAATCTGTAGGTTGCTGTTTTGTCCTATTTACAGTGTCCTTTGCCTTACAGAAGCTTTGTAATTTTATGAGGTCCCATTTGTTGATTCTTGATCTTAGAGCATAAGCCATTGGTGTTCTGTTCAGAAACTTTTCCCCTGTGCCCATCTGTTCGAGACTTTTCCCCACTTTCTCTTCTATTAGATTCAGTGTATCTGGTTTTATGTGGCGGTCCTTGATCCACTTTAAAAAAAAAAAAGAAAGAAAGAAATTAAACTCTAGGAGGCAATCATATTTCTTTTACTTCCATATTCTTTTGTTTGCTTGTTTTGTTTTAGAGACAGGGTTTCTCTGTTTAGCTTAGGCTGTCCTTAGTCTGTATACCAGGCTGGCCTCAAAATCAGAAATCTGCCTGCCTCTGCCTCCTGAGTGCTGGAATTAAAGGCGTGCATCACGCTGGCTACTTCCACATTTTAAAAGAACACTTCCCCATACACTTTCTGTATTTAGTTGTATTTAATTTCATAACAGAATCATTTGATACTATTCTCTCTGAATAAGGCATTGCTCATGGTATTTTGGTTCAAGATTTATGTCTTTATCTCACTTAATGCATTCCCAAATTGGGGAACAGAGACATAACTTTATAACCACAGAAAATTGTATAAATCTAAATCTATCTGATCAGAATCTGATTTATCACTATGCTGCCAGAATGTTGTCTATAGATTAATATATAAAACAAAAAGGATATTAGAAGATAAAACTTCTTCCATGAATAAAGTATTATAGGATATATAAACCACCCATAGCTAATGACCACAGTGATAACTGAAGAAGTAAGTATGGGCTTAGAGCAATGAAGACCTTCACTGAAATTATACCTCTATCACTGGGGGGAACTGCAGGGCAGAAAGGAGAGTAAACATTGGTGTCTTCTGAACTCACTCCTTCTTAAGTTAATGTCCCAACTCTCAGTGTTTCAGAATATGACTGCATTTGAGATCGATTCTTTAATAAGGTTGAAATGGGGTCACTCCTGTGCACTCTGATGCAATATAAGTGATGTCCTCATACTCTGAAGAAATTAGGGGAACTAAATACAACCCAGAGGGAGGTCATCAAAGAATAAATGCTGTCAACACGTTGATCTCAGATCTCAGCCTCCGGAACAATCAGAAAATATTTTTTGCTGTTTAAGTTATCCAATTTGAGGTACGCTATGACAGCCCCAGCTCTTAGGAACAATTGGTTTAGATCGTGGATTTTCTTTGCTGATCCTGTTGCTTTTACCTCCTGAGTTCTAGGAATGGCTGGTCTGTATACCTGTACTGTCTTAGCTTATTTTTCAGAAAAAGCTTAGTTCTCATGGGTTTGATGTGATCATTAAATAATTAAATGACCAGAACGACACTTTGGAAAACAAAATAGTAACAAGGAATGTAAGGACTACATCTTTTATTTAGGTTCACAGCATGAATTAGCATGTTCATTAATTATCCTTGACAAATTCATTAAGGGTATTAGATGCAAATACAGAAGTCAATGTTATAGTCCCAGGGTTTTGTCTGATTGAGATTGAGAAGCTAGTATTCATTACCCAGAGTTGGTGCTTAATATACTTTTATAAACTATTATTTAGTTGATTCTTCAATGCATATTTTAAAAATATATAAAAATTTTTAGAATTGTAGTTTGGCAGAATAAGTGCAGATAAAATAGAGGATCACCATTAATATTCTTTACCAGTATGACATATTTATTATAATCAATTATTATGAGGCATTCTTAGCTAGGCCCCACTCTGCATTTATGTTTCTGTATTTTTTTAACCCAATTTGATTTACCTTCTCCAGTGTCTCCTTGAGAATGCCACATTACATTCATCTGTCATATACCTCCTTACATTTGTCACCTGTGATTCTTCCTCAGCCCTTGCCTTTTTTAAAAAAAAAATAATGGTGAGGTTTTTAAGAAGTTCTTCTCAGGTATATTATAAAATGCTCCTTCACTGAGATTAGAATGTTTCCCCCCACAGTTGTGCTGGTATTCCAGGCTTTAGGGAGGAAGTACAGAGTGTGTGGGGGCTTATCTTAACTAGAGTTTATATTGCTAGGATGAACACCATGACCAAAAATAACTTGAGAAGGAACTAGGTTATATTTCTTACATCATGTAAGAGCATCATTAAGAGACGATGTGAGGGCTGGAACTCATGCAGAGCTTTATCATGGAGGTGGGAACTGAAGTAGAGGCCATGGGTAGATGCTGTTTACTGGATTGGTCCTGATCCCTCCCTAGGTCTGCTACCTTTTAGTTTTCAGGACCACAGCTGCGTGGTGGTACCACCCCCAATGGGCGGGGCCCTCCCACGTTCATCAAAAAAATATACAGACTTGCCTTCAGGTCAGTCCTATGGAGGAGGCATTTTCTTAACTAAAGTTCCTTCTTCCCATGACCGTACTGTGTGTCAAGTTAGCAGAAAAAATCTCGCCAGCACAGATGTCCCTCACCATCCATCCATTAAGTTAGGATGCGAACTATCGGCATGACAACTTTGATGATACTAATCCCAATCATCTGGCTAGAGTGATGTTGTTAGGTTTTTCCACTACAAAATTACTTATTTTTATCCTTCCCTATGAAGCATTTTTTGAAAGAGTCACTATACACAGCCCACATTTAGAAGTTGGGAATTAGTACTATGTCCAATTTTCTGAGGGTCCGCCAACTGATTTCCAGAGTGGTTGTACCAGCTTGCAATCCCACCAGCAGTGGAGGAGTGTTCCTCTTTCTCCACATCCTCGCCCGCACCTGAGATTTTGATCTTAGCCATCCTGACTGGTATGAGCTGGAATCTCAGAGTTGTTTGCATTTCCCTGATGTCTAAGTATGTTGAACATTTCTTTAGGTGCTTCTCAGCCATTCGACTTTCTTCAATTGAGAATTCTCTGTTTAGCTCTGTTCCCCATATTTTAATAAGGTTATTTGGTTCTCTGGAGTCTAACTTCTTGAGTTCTTTGTACCCAGCTACACCACAACTGGGCATATACCCATAAGATGCTCTAATATGTAATAAGGACACATGCTCCACAATGTTCATAGCAGCCATATTTATAATAGCCAGAATCTTGAAACAAAGAAAATGACCCTCAACAGAGGAATGGATATAGAAAATGTGGTACATTTGCACAGTGGAATACTACTCAGCTATTAAAAACAATGACTTCATGAAATTCCCAGGCAAATGGATGGAACTTGAAAATACCATCCTAAGTGAGGTAACTCAGTCACCAAAGAATGTGCATGGTATGCTAATATGGTGGATATTTGCCCAAAAGTTCAGAATACCCAAGATTCAATGCACAGACCATATGAAGCCTAAGAAGAAGGAAGACCAAAATGTGGATACTTAGGTGCTTCTGAGAAGGGTGAACAAAATACTCACAGGAGAAAATATGGAGACAAAGTGTGGAGCAGAGAATGAAGAAAAGGCCATCCAAAGACTGCCCCACCTGGGGATCCATCCCATATATAGCCACCAGACTTGGACAGATGCAACTGTTGATGCAGAGAAGTGCTTGCTAATGGGAACCTGATACAACTCTCTCCTGAGAGGCTCTGTTGGAGCCTGACATATACAGAGGTGGATTTTCTAAGCCAGCCGTTGGACTGAGCATGGGGGTCCCTGATGGAAGAGTTGAAGAAGGACTGAAGGAGCTGAAGGGCTTTGAAGCCCCATGGAGGGAGCAACAGTGTCAACAGGCTGACCCCCCCGGGGGGGGCTCCCAGGAACTAGACCACCAACCAAAGAATACACATGGAGGGATCTATGGCACTAGCAATATGTGGCAGAGGATGGCCTTGTTAGATATCAGTGGGACAAGAGGCCCTTGGGCCTGAGGGTGTTCAATGCCCCAGTGTAGGGGAATGCCAGGGCAGGAAGACAGGAGTGGGGAGCACCCTTATAGAGGCAGGGGAGGGGGAGGGGATAGGGGGTTTCCAAAGGAGAGACCTGGAAAGGAGAAAACATTTGAAATGTAAATAAAGAAAATATCCAATTTTCAAAAAGAAGTTGGGAGTTATTCTTCCTTGAGACGGGGCTTGTATGTACATTATTAGGGGTTTTCTCATAGACTTGTATTTTGTTTTTGTTGTTTGGTTTTCCTCCATTTACTTATTCAGTCCTTTATACTTACATAAATTCATAAGTGTTTGTTTTGTGCTATATTTTAATGTTAAATTATTTATATTGTTACCCAAAGGGTTTGGATCATTTGGAAGAATTTCCACTGGATACACATACACATGTGTGCATACACACAGACATATATGTGAACATATAGAGATACACAAGCATACACATATACATACATATAGACACATATATGTGCTCAAATACAAGTGTGCACACAGACACATACACTAATAATTGTGCTTCTTGTTGCTGATATTTTTCCCTGAGTAATATTTAGCACCCACAAATGGGTGCCTTGTTTGTGTTTCCATAGTGCATGTTCCTTTTTATTTATCATAACTAATAATTGGTATTATTATATCTTACACAAAATAATAGTATGCCTTCCAATTAACAGCCTCCCAGATTGAATAAAAGCCAGAAATTACCAGGCAAAGTGAATGAATGCTCCTGAGCAATGCTTTTAGTGTTTAGATTCCCCCCTTTCAGGTGAGCTTGCTGTTGGAATCTTGTGGGATCATTTTCTTCAGAAGCTATCATCGTTTTGATATTTTCTGTTTGTTCTGGATTCTGAATAGACATTTGGATACATATGTACTGATACTTTAAAATGCTGCTTTGTGTTAAAATACAAAATTATCAGCTACAATCGTTTTTCTTATTATTTTTGGCTGATTCTATACTATAGATTTCTTAGCTTCCCAATATCTATTTTAAGGCCATCCTTTGAGAGACAAATCTAGGTATGATTTGAGTAGTTATAAATGCTTCTTTAAAGAGTAATCCTATTGTCTTCTATTTCAGCAATAATTGCATGATGATTAGGTGGGGAAATCTCAATGTACTTAGAATTTTACTTTATAACACTTATAAACATGCGAATATAGAGTTGTATCTGGCTTTTGAGCAGAATACAGTTATTTCAGTCCCTTTTTTATTAATAAATATATTTAGTATCATTTATGTGTTCTCTTGTGGACCTTAAATGTTTATGACAATTACTACTTTAGTAGCTAATATAACCATTAGCAGTATTTAGAAAATCTCTAAAGAATATATATTTAATTATATTTCATAACAAAATATTTTGTTCTAAAAGTTGTCAAAACTATCATATGAGTAAGAATTCTTTTTTAAGATGAAAAATCTTGGAGTCAGGATCTTGCTTCATACCCCAGGCTAGCCTCTCATACTCTATGATTCATTGGTCTTAGCCTTCCAAATTCTTCGATTTCAGGCCATAGCCAACATACCCAGCACAAACAAAAATGTTCATAGTCAATATTCATCTCTCTACAAGAGCTTTGTTGAAGAACATTTTGCAATACCAAGTGTATTACCTTGCTTTTCTGTTCCTAGGATAAAAAATTCTCCAGCCAAAAACAACTTAGCAGAGGAAAAGTTTTATTTCAGCTTATATTTCCATCACAGAGGTAAATATTGACAGGTGTTTAAGCAGGATCTAGAAGCAGGAACCACAGTGGAAAACTTAAGAGGCAGTGCTCAGCTAGCTTTCTTCATCATCTTTAGCTCACCTGCCTAGAGATGATGACAGCCACAGTAGTCTGTACCCTTCCTCATAAAGCATCAATAAAAACAAAATGATTTCCTACAGTCATACCTACAGGTTAATCTAGCAGAGACTATTCTTCAGTTAAGATTGCCTCTTCTCAGATAACTTTTGGTTATATCAAGTTAACAATAAAAAATAATGAAGACACCAACAAAATGAAAATGTACAATACAAATGAATCTTTTCTGTGTTTCTATCAAAAAAAAAATCATTATTCACCTGGAGAATTGAAGCTTAGTGAGATGAAGTAGAGTTTAGTAGCTATGGAGGTAGAAAAAATAACTCCAAGGAAAGAATTTGCTCTATAGACATTAGGATCTGAGCTCAGGTTTCCTAGCACCTACATAAAAGTTGGGTGCAGTGGTCTGTAGCCACCGGAAACATGGAGACTGAAGGACTCCTAGAGGCTCACTCACTGGCCAGCTAGTCTAGTTGAACAGTGAGTTCCAGGTTTGGAAAGAGACCCAGTTTACAAGTAGATAAGGTTGATAGCATCAGAGAAAGACATTTGATGACTTCTGGCCTCTATATGCACACACTACGTGGGAGATTACACAGAAAAGCAAATCCAATTTACTGGCTAGTCAGTAATAATTGTCTGGTCTGATACACTAATATAATCATTGTAGCCCATATTCCATTTATTCACCAGTGACATTAAAATAAGTCAGTATAACATGTATAACTCATGATTTATGCTTTTAAAATGGCAAAGACAATGTGTAGTTCTCCATAATATTAATGATAACTATCAAACATGTTTAGAAATCTATGGGTTAGACTCTAGTAGAGATTATAAAGGCTTGGCTGCTCTTCCAATATTGATGATCAGAGTACATAAAATTTAAATATTTGTGAAGAAAGATCTTATTAACATTTAATATTACAGGGTTCTTGCAAGAAAAAAAAAACCCAGATTTTTAAAAATGTTAATTTATTGTAATAAATAGAACATGAACATTTTATCAAATAGAAAAAGTTGATTTTGGTAATGACATAGCAGATTAAATTTCCAGAGGACTTTGCATTCATTAATTATTCCTCTAAAAACCAACAACCAAAATTTTGGGAATTTTCAAAAACTTTGGTGGACTCAAATTTGGGGGTGAGAAACACGGATAAGTGTAACCTAGTTAATGTAAGGAATGATAATACCTAAAACTACACATCCTGTAGAGGAAGAGTCTCTGTTAGAGTTTTCTATATGGAATACCATGGAATGCTTTTCTGTAGGAATCAATTTCTCTAATCACATTTATCAATTCACCTACTGACTATAAAACACTGAACTAGCTCCATGCCCACAAATTATTCTGTAGACTAGGTACAGTATGAAATTGATTTCAATAATACAGGTGGAAATCAATACTCCCCCAAAGTTGGAAACCGGGTTTTTGGTTATTTTCTCCCAATGATTTTAGCTAACCCAATAGCCATTTTATGTGCACTTACTGACATCAGATGTCAAGTCTAATAGCATGTATAGGGATGGAGATGTTTGCTACAAATTTAATTGTATTGTTTTTGTGCATCCAGCATCTCATAGAACAAGGACATAAATTTTAGCTTTTAAGATGTGTTAAAGACCAAGGATTAGTGTTATTTTACATTTACACCATTGAAGATCTCAAGTCAGCTTATATACTGTTTGTTTAAGGAAATCCCCAGATGAAAAAAACCTACCTGTGACAGTTATTATAAATAATGTATTCTTGTGGAGAAAAATTTAGATCAATTATTCAGCACAACTATTTATACATAATCTCTACTCTGTATATTTGTGGTGGTACAATTTAAAACTGTTCTATGAAGCATCTTGTTCATAAAGCAGTAGTTATTATTAGGTATAAAGGCATATTGTCTGTCAATATTTGTATGCTTAGCTTTGAAAAGAGCATGGTAAAAAGTAGAGATCACAAATAATGGAATTCTATACATTGATTACAGTTTATATGGTATAGAATGTTCTCTTAGAAAATATAGGACCTATGCCTTCATGTAGTATATTATTAACTAAATAATTTGTTCCTCGAATGAACCACTGGAGTAATTATATAGTAGTTTTAAAATATATTATTCTAAAAATCATCTAGGATTATTATTTTAAAAAATAAATTCAGGAGCTAGAATAGAAGGATGTCTCAGCTGTTAAGAAAACTTGTACCTCTCACGGAGGACCTGATTCAGTTCTTATCACCTACACAGGAGCTTACAAAGATCTTTAACTCCAGTTCCAGGGGATCTAACAACCAGATCTAGCTTCTGTAGACATCAAGGATACAAGTAGTGTACATGCATACAAACACTGCTAACAAACACACACACATCTGTAAAATAAAAATTAAAACATCTAAAAATAAGAAATAAAATTCAGCTATACCTACCCATTTTTCTTGATCCAGGTGTTAAGCCCACATGTCCCCCCTCCCTGGCACACCAGCTTCCTCCACTTCCTTGCCTTTGTTCCCCACATCTCTTTCCCTCAGAGCTCTACTCAGGCTGCCCAGTCCTCTGCCTTGCACTGGGGATCTCTCTAGCAGTCTACCCATCCCTGGAAACAGATATGCTCCTTTCAGTTTTGTCCTCTTGGGATTCCAACTAACTACCAAGCTTACCATACCATCTTATACCCAGGAGGCTTAAAACTGATATCAAAGACTAGCAAGCAAACTCAATGAGTAAAACTTCTTTCAACAAACCTGTTGAACTGAGTTCTATGCCCATATGGTGGATGGAGAGAACATGCTTGGTGTAGTTTTCCTCTGACCTATACACTTGCCCCTTGGCAAAACAAAAACAAAAAACAAAACCAAAAACAAACAAACAAACAAAAAAAACCCAAAAAACAAAACCAAACCACCTACAAACCTACACATAAACATAAACAAATACTTTCCTACACACATAATAAATAAATAAGATGTAATTAATGAAGAAAACAACTTATAGCAGCCTAACTCTAGATGCTTGAGTGCTTTGCTTGAGACCCATTGCAAAAGCACAAGCATCTAACAATCCTAAAAAAAAATACCTCCCAAACCATTCCCATAGTAATAGTCCCCAGTGAAAATGACTTAGAAGAAACTCAAGACAAAGAATTCAAAGGAACCATTACAAACATGCTTAAAGAGCTCAGAGAATTTGAATATAATACAAACAAAAACCTGAAGAAACTTAAAAAGGACAGGAATAAATTGACTGAAGTCCAAGAAAACACAAACAAATTGCTGATGAATTGATGAAGATAGTGTGGAATACAGAACTTGGTTTCAATAAAAATGTAGAAACCCTGAAGGAAAGTCAAACTGTAATGCTGCTGGAAAAACAAACAAACAAACAACAACAACAAAAAATCAGTAACTGTAATAAAAACCTCAGTGGGAAATCTCACAGATGGCAGAATATGAGGGCATAAGACAAAGTAGAGGGATTAGATCATCCAGTAACATAAAGTGATAAAATTTAAAAATACCTTATGGTTTAAATGTTCAGGAATTTTTGGACATGAAAAAAGCATCAAATCTACAAATTATGGTCATGGAAGAAGGAAAAGGTTTCCAGATCAAAGGTATAGAGCATTATCAATAAAATTATATAAGAAAAATTTCTACTAAATAGAAAGAGATGCCCTTTTAGGTGTAAGAGGCAGAACAGCAAATGGACAGGACCAGAGAAGAAATCTTCTCCATAATATGTTGTTAAAACACTAATACACAGCACAAAGAAAGGTTCCTGAAAGCCTCAAGAGAGAAAGGACAAGTTGCAAAGAAAGGAAGTTCCATCAAAATAACAGTGGGCTTCTGAACGGAAGCTGTAAAACCTAAAGGAGCTTGGAACAACAGTATTCAAATTCTTAAAAAAAATACAGATGGAAACCCAGATTCACACTGTAAAATGAACTATAATAATTGAAGGAGAAAGAAAAATGTACTGTGATTTAAAAAATAGGTCAAATGAATTCATAACCACCAAACCAGCCCTATAGAGAATTGTGTATGAATGAGTTTGAATCAAAAGGAAGGATAAACAGGCTGAAGACAATGGCGCCTGGGGGTGGGGTAGCTAGGGCAAATGAAATCAGAAAAATAGCTATGCAAAGTAAGAATACAAACCAAAGCACAAAAATACATAAAATGGAATCAATTAACACACACATTTCACTAATATCTCTGAATGTTAGTAGACTTGAGTTAACAATTAAAACTTACATATTGGATTAGAAAATGTGATGTACAAGAAAAACATCTCATGTCTAAGGATAGACAGTGCTTTGTAGGAAAAGGGTAAAAGGAAGTGTCTTAAGCAAATTGGACCAGAAAACAAATAGTCATTGCTATTCTAATATCTGACAAGAGACCTCCAGCTAAAACTAACCATAAAATATGAAGAAAGTCACTTCCAACTGATCAAGAGAACCATCAGCAAAGATGGTATTACAATTCTAAACACAAATGTACCAAGCTCAGGGCACCAAATTTCCTACAACAAACACCATTAGGCGTTAACCCACAGATTATGCCAACCTAGTATTAGCAGTCACTTCAGTATCCCAGTTATACCAATGGGCTTGTCATACTAACAAAAAAATTAAACTTGGGAACATTGACTCTCAGAGACATCAGAGATGAGCTCTTCCCTGGAAGTTTCTCTAAAATAGAGTACATGTTGGTACACAAAGTAAATCTCAACTAAAACGTAGATGAAACGATTATCAGCAAAAATATTGCAAAATGAATGCAAGCAAACATCAAACAGATCATTTACCTCTAGTAAAGTGCATAGCACTTCTCAGTACTATGAAAACTAGCCAAATAGGAGTGAGGCTTTTAGGTCAATGTTAGCTTGATATATCCATGTTTGACTGAAGTATATAGTGTCATTAGCAATAGGATCTTACCATCCAATTCTGATGGGTACGCAAGAACACTGGCAATTGTATAAAATACTTTGGAGTCTATGAAACCTTATTGACAAACAACTCCAAAAGAGACAACCTATTCCTGGCACTAAACCTTTTAATTGTTAGCCTGTTGTTTCTAGTAGGGGCATTGTCATGGTACTCTACATTCTAAATATTCTCCTTATACCCACAGGTAAGAGTAGCCTTCTCCTCTCATCAAGGATACTTATCTTTGCAACAGATGGAGATCATTACAGAAAGCTCCAACCAAGCAAAATATAGAAGTGTGGATCCTAGTCTGATGGATACATACTCGAAATGTGGTACATTTACACAATGGAATACTACTCAGCTATTAAAAACAATGACTTCATGAAATTCGCAGACAAATGGATGGATCTTGAAAATATCATCCTGAGCGAGTTAACACAGTCACAAAAGAATGAGCATGGTATGTACTCACTGTTAAGTGCTTATTAGCCCAAAAGTTCGAAATACCCAAGAGTCACTTCACAGCAACAGTAGGGCAGAGTGGGAGGTCCCAGATGGAGGACTTGGAGAAGAGACTGAAGGAGCTGAAAGAGTTTGCATCCCTAGAAAGGCAGCAACAGTGGCAACTGGCCTGACCCCCTGATACTCCTGGAGCCTGATCCACCAAACAAAGAATAACATGGAGTGACCCATGGTGCTGGCCACATATGCAGCAGAGGAGGGTCTTGTTAGACGTCAAGGGGAGGAGAGGCCCTTGGGCCTGAGGGTGTTAGATCCCCCAGTAGAGGAGCATGCCAAGGAGGGAAGATGAGAGTGGGTGGATAGGTGGGTGGGGGAATACCCCAATAGAGGCAGGGAAGTGGGGAGGGAATAGGGAGGTCCTAAAGGGAAGATCTGGAAAGGGGGAAACATTTGAAATGTAAATAAAGTAGAAAAGAAATAAAATTAAAAAAAAAATGTCCTCCTGTACCTAAGGCTCAGGGAATATTGTGGGAAAGGGAGTGGAAAGGTTATAAGGTCATAGGACCAGGGAGTTCGCTGTGAGATTGTGTCTCCTTGGAATGTCAGAAGCTAGACTCATAAAGTCTCACCAACACGACTGCTTAAAACATGAGCTGAACAAGAACCACAGACATGCCAAAGTAAGCGTAGTAAAGAACAAGAGGCCCGACATAAAGAACCACTACAGGAAGGCAACTAAGGAACACAAAAAGCAGAAGACATGTTCTCCTCCAGGGCAGAGCACGCAGACTGACTTTCCAATAACAAATGTTGAGCCCTGCAAACATATATGCAAGTAACAATATACATGGTATATGAACATGATATATTTAGGAATATATACCTACGTATGAGCATGTGAATATTTATACATATATGCATGTAACAACAACCAATACAAAAGAGGATATGAATTTGAAATCAAGCAAGGAGGGATATATGAAAAGGTTTGGAGTAGAACAGGGATGTAAAAAAGTGATGTAATTGCATTATGATCTAAAACAAAACCAAAATACAACCAGAGTTGTCCCTGGTAAGCCAGTGCTCTAATAGAAGGCCACACATGAGAAATACCTGAGGAATAATAATTAAACTTGATGTGTTAAAAAAGAATATGGCAGAAACTTGGGTTAATAAGAAAGCTGGGGTGTGTGTAGGAGGAAGGGGGAGAGTATATGAACAAAGCACACTGTGTGAAGTCCTCAAAGAACTAATAAAAATTAAGAAATAATCATCAACCTTGGTCAAGTAGGCTTTGCCCCAGAGACACAAGGAAGGATCAACACATGCAAAAAACAACTGTAATAAATCACACAAGAAATTTCATGATGACATCCTTTATTATTGACCACAATTAGATTATACTACTAAAAAATGAAAACCACTGCTGGAGAAGAAAATGAATTGGAGTAAAAAATAAAAGACTGGAGTATCAAATGCTGTCAATTAACATCTGTGTGGCTTTGGATGCTGTCATGATTTGAAAAGTGACTCTTCCAGAAATATATATATGTCCTAACTCCCCAGAGTGAAATGTAGCCTTATTTAGAAACTTAATCTTCCCAGAGTTTACCAAGCCAAAATAAAATCAGAGCTGGGCTTGATCCAACATAATTAAAACTCTTTTGTAAATAAAGGCGATCAATGAGTTGGGGAGACAACTCAAGGAATGACTTATGACAGTGCACGTATGATGACCGAAGTTTGTATCTCTGAAACTCTTATAAAACCCAGAGATACATGGTATTCATCATTAATCCCAGCTCGAGGGAGGCTGAGACAAAGACTCCTGAGGCAAGCTGGCTAGATAGACTAGCCATAATTGATGAGCTACAGGATTAATGAGAGTGCCTGTCTCAATGAATAAAGTGGATAATTATGGAGGATGACGTTAAATCTCAAATTCAGATCTTCGTGTGCACACACACACACACACACACACACACACACACACACTGACAACAAAAACACATTGGTCAAGCCAGCCCAGATAAGTAGGCTGATGTAATAGTACCAGAAACCAAGCAAGCTTTCTAGGTCTCCCCTCCCAACATTACAGGATGAAACTTGCCCCTGTGTGGGGGAGTACAGGCTTCTGGATTCTATATCATCAATCTATATAAACTGGAAAGGACAGGAAGTGAAAAGAAAAAGATGAACCAGAGAAAAGAGGGAAATAATTGAAATTCTGATCATCCACAGAACCCTTCTCAAGAATTAGCTGTGGAGTAGCTCCCAAATACATCAGTTTTATCATCCGGGTCTGACTGATGGTTAAAGGGCCCTCCGTTCTTAGCGTTTACCTTCTAGCAGGAGCCCCAACTGTTATGGTTTATATATGCTAAGCCCAGGGAGTAGCACCGTTAGAAGGTGTGGCCCTGTTGGAGTAGGTGTGTCATTGTGGGTGTGAACTAAAAACCCTCATCCTAGCTGCCTGAAAGTCAGCATTCTGTTAGCAGCCTTCAGAGGAAGATGTAGAATTCCGAACTCCTCCTGTGCCATGCCTACCTGGATGCTGCCATGTTCCTGCCTTGATGATAACAGACTGAACCTCTGAACCTAAAAGCATGCCCCGACTAAATGTCGTCCTTTATAAGACTTGCCTTGGTCATGGTGTCTGTTCACCCTAACCCTAACTAAGACACCAACAAAAACTGTTATTCTTAGTAAAATAAGGAAAATGTGTATTTTTTCAGCTAATAATATTTATCACAATATGGAAAGGCGTCCTGCAGATAACTATATATTCCACAGTCTGAATACAGAAGTACTGTTGTTCTCTTCAATATGTGTCTTGAAAAATATGTACCTCAAATTGTTTCTTTAAAAGTATTTACATTGAAGGGAAGATCATATCCAAGTCAAATGTTACATTTACTCTCTAAATTAGTCATCATTTTTTAAGTCACAGAATATCCTTACAGTATTGAACATTACTGAAGAACCCAAGGAGCTTTTATATGGATTGTATCTACTGCTATATATAAAATATTTGAGAATACATAATTAAGTTAAGCACTAATTTTACTATAATAGAGATCAAAAACTGAGCAATTTCACATATCATTTAAAAAATAACAAACCATTCTAACGTAGCTAGCTTCTTTTCTGAAAAATAAGTATAGCATCGAAAATTGTAGTGAGAAGAACATCATTTTATATTTTTGCTAATCTTGTTCATGCCTGGATTAATGGACCACAGCTGAATTTGGCAAAATGTTACATCATTCAATCCATTACAATCCGTTGTTTTCATGAAAGTATATGAACAGAATCAGGTTTCCACTGGTATATAGTCATAAAAGAATTATTTCCAATAATCCAGATGTTTGTCGTCAATAGTACATTCAAGTTTAATCTACAATTTTCTAAGGTCTACCTGCATTGCATACTCTCAAATTTGAATGCTCAGTGATTATATTATGGGATATTAAACCCAATCAGCCTATCTCTCACTGTACTTCTTTCCCTCAGGTATGGTTTTGACTGCATAAAACTTCTCCTGAAGACCAATCCAAAGGGTCTCCATACTACTCACTGAGAATATTTGCACTGACTACATCAGTAGGATCACTCACACTGAAGCTTCTATGACTCTAGTTCTGCAATTTGTAAAAGTTTTGATGTGAAAATTGCTAAGTCATCCAACCAGCCTTGTTTTGTAGAAAACAGACATAGAAAGGTCATATACTTAGGTTCAAGGGGGAGGAAGTCGGCCGTGAAACCATCTGTCCTAGAAATGCCTGCAGAAACAAGATGAGAACAATGACAATATTGAAGAACATTTTATCCTGGAAAAGGGAAGATTAGGGGTCTTCACCTTAGACAAAAAAATTACTGGCAAAGAACAACTGTTGGAAAAGGTGAATTAGCTTTTTTCAGAGTAAGCCCCTTCATTGGTTGTCCAAAGCAGAGTGGTTTGCCCTGAAACCATAAACATACAAACAAAACAACAAAAATGGTCTTGGTAGGTTCTATATATTTATTTGTACATATAGTCTTATTATTTTGTATATACATAACAATAATGAAAAAAGAAATAGAGGTTATTAATTTGAGAGTTGGGTGGATATGTGAAAGATCAAGGGGGAGTAGCTGGTAAGAACTGGAGAAATGGGAAGAAGAAATGTGGTATAATTCTATTTCAATTAAAATATATTTTTAAAAGACATACATAGGTGACTTTGACCATTTGCTCATTTGTTATTCATAAATTTAACATGCACTGATCAACAGTATGTTAGAACTTGGATTAGCAACCATTAGCTCACACAGAGCTCTTTCTGCAACTATCTACACTGTGCTTTCTACTAATGAGATCCCTTATCTAACTTTCTCTGCAGCAACTTCTAATGCTCCTTTCTTACATTTGAGTTTTTAAGGTTTAGATAACCAAGTTGTTGTCTTATAGAAAAGTATTGTCTAAAGATTTTTCTCTCCTTAACTTGCTAGTGAACCTTTTGCAAGTCAAGGGAACTTACTGGTAAAATTGAATATTAAGGCTCACAGGAAGGTTTGCTATGAATCTAGAGAAGCCATATGACTGTTTTCTAAAGCAGACAGGGCAAGGTCACATTTAACCCAAAGCACTTAAATGGGTATCTGATAGGATAACTCAGTTCTTTGTCTTTTATTACATAGGTATACACAGAAGCCTCAAGGTGAGAGGTCAAACTATACTTTGTAACAAACTTGGATTTCTCATTGTGTGTAGAAACAAGCTTTTGGGAAGCTACAGACTCTAAATGAGAAATAACTTGGGCTGGCATAGCCACTGAGACTTGACTAATCTGAGAATGTATTACTACATCCTAGGCCTGCCTTTCCTGACTAATACAAGGGCAGAACTAAGAAGATTAATTCAACATGATTAGAGGTAATCAAATGAATTGTTTAATTAAGTGTTTTAAGCCTGATAACAGTTCTAATTCCCAGTGTAGATGCTTTCTATTTTCTTCTCAGAGAGGGGAGGAAGATGAATCATAAACCAGAAGATCATGCCTTCTGTAATGAACAAGACAGAGCAACAATAGCTCCTACACAGTCTTAAAACCACCCAGAAACTAGCAAAAACAGGTCCTTAAAACGTTCCATCACATTGACACTTTGTTTCACCTTTTATTGATATAAAACTCTAAAATTTCATTGAGTACTCCAAACCCATAAGGACACTGTATTCGCTAAGGATATCAAGGACAAAACAAATAAACTCTCAGGGCCCTGGCTTACTTCTCTCATGAAAATTTCCCTATCATCCGATGGAGAAACAACAGTGTGTGTGTGTGTGTGTGTGTGTGTGTGTGTGTGTGTGTGTATGTGTTAAAGAGGGATTAGAGTGTTTAAAGCTAACCAAATGAGTTAAAAAAAAAAAACAAAAAAGGTAACTGTCCCAACAGTTCTTAGGTCATCCAGCATCCAGACCGTTCAATCAGTTACTAAAACATGCTCTATTCTGAGGCTCTCTGTGTAAAATTTAAATTAAAGATTAAAATGTTAATTTTCAGTTTGGCCTAGAACAACATCAATTTAATATATTATAAGTTGGAAGCCTGCCTGAAGTCTCAGCTAAAATCAAATTATTGGGAGGCCTCACCCTAGCTTCAGGGGGATTAGGAGACAACCATGTCCCTGTCTTCTCCAGCATCCAGAAGCTGCTTATTTGTGAATGAAGAGACCTTCCCTCCATCTTTGAAGCCAGACACTTCTTTCAGTGTTCTGCGTGTTTCCTTTTGACTAGGTAGACAAAAATTACTACAGTTCAGAATGGATTCTGCTGAGTACATTCCTCCTACCTGGGCTGCCCAGAAGAGTTACTCTCTCAAGGTCCCCATTTTAAGCCTCTTTTGTCATAAACATAGTGTATCCACAAGTTCTGGGGATTAGAACAGATACCCAGGTGAGAGGGAGTACTTTCAGTGATCTACATCTTACTAAGAACCAATACACCAGAACATAACTTCCAGTTCCCTCTAGGCATGGTCCTCCCTTTAGGGAAATGTGGTAAACACTGAACTTTGCTGAGCTCTCACTAGACAAATATAGGGAGCACATCAGCTGGCCAAAGGTAGAAAATAGAACTGCATAATTTCATGTGGATTCCTTCTCGCTATAAAATCGTGATCATGTTATTTTAACCTGGAAAGTCAAATATGGGTTTTGGGAAATGTGAGCAGAGACAGAGAGA
>JADRCH010000031.1:1489046-1512081 GCA_019843965.1 Rhynchomys soricoides
AGAGAGAGAGAGAGAGAGAGAGAGAGAGAGAGAGAGAATTTTAACCATTTATTTTTCTGTTAAGTTTCTCAGTGCTTACATCTACATGGTTAAGCCTCACGGTAGCCCACTATCAGGAATCCATATTATCACTCTACTTTCCTTTCTGTTGGGTAACATTGGATATCAGGTGAAGTCAGAAATGACAAATTAGATAAATGAACTAGTTTAGCTTATATCTTAAAATATGTGTACTGTCCCTCAACTATATAATCAAAAGACTGGAAGTCCTACCTATGTAAGAATTCAACAGAAATAACCACAATTTAACACATCACTGATAGAGACATCTGCTTTCTTCAACTGTTCTGCAGAAGCTCAGCTAAAATGCATCAGGAGCTCCACCCAGCAGCTGACTGAAACAGATACAGAGACCCAAAGCCAAACATTGGATGGAGCTTGGGGACTTTTATGGAAGAGGTAGGGGAAAGATTATGGCCCCAAAGGGAATGGGACATTCACAGGAAGACCAAGAGTCAACTAACCCGGATACTTCAAGTCTCTCACAGACTGAGCTACCGACCAAAGAGCATACATGGACTGGACCTCTTCCCCCTCCCCACACATATTATATATAGCAGATGTGCAGCTTGGTCTTCATGAGGGTCCCGAACAACCAGAGTGGGGATTATCCCAAAAGCTGTTGCCTGTCTGTGGGATATGTTCTTCTAGCTGAACTGCCTTGTCTGGCAGAAGAAAGGAAGCTTCTAGCCCCCCAAAAGACTTGGCATGCCAGGGTAGGGGGAATATGCAGGATGGGCCTCCTCCCTCTCAGAGGAGAAGACGGGGAGCAAGGTGAGGGATTGGGCAGGCAGTGATCAGGATATAAAGTGAATAAATAAACAAAAAAAAAATACATTGTAAAATGTTAACGTAAGATCTGAGTTGGAATCTCTTCTATTCTTGTTATCAGTTCTATATTAGACAAATTAATTAACCTTCTTAAACCCTCATTGCATCATCTATTGTGGGAAGCCGCCTGAGTCGCACCCACATTCGCCATTACAAGATGGAGCCTACATTCGGCCGAGAACAAGTTGTAAACAGGCTAGTGCGCATGCACCTGGTAATTTTCCACCTCAGAGTCTCAGCCTCCCTCGTGGCGTCATCTGGCCTGATATGCGGGAGCCAATGGGGAAGCTCCGCGTCCCAGGCAAGCGCTGTGACCTATATAAGGGACGGGTGTTCTATTGTTCGGGGTCTCCACTCGTGGCAAGCTTATGCTCTCCCTCTCAAGATGCATTAAAGCTTTACTGCAGAAGGATCCTATGTGTGCCACGTCGTTCTTGCTGGCGAGACGGTAGCGTGGGACAATCTATGATAGTAAATAATTCGTATGGCTATTGAAAACGTTAGGTGAGGTAATGTACATCTTGTTGTTGCTGCAGTTGCTCTTTAATGACACAAGCTAGAGTCAACTGAAAGGTGGGAACCTCAGTTGAGAACAATGCCTCCATAAGATTGGTCTGTGAAGAGTTTGTCGGGGAGTTCCCTTGATCAATGATGAATATGAGTGGGTCCAACTTATTCTGGGTTGTGCTACCCTGGGTAAGGTGGACCAGAGTTTCATAAAATATTAATCTGTTGGGTTTCCCTGGCTCAGTACAATGGCTGTTAAGTATCTGTGTTTGTATTGGTCAGGTGCTGGCAGAGCCTCTCAAAGAACAGCCATACCAGGCTCCTGTCAGCAAGTACTTCTTGGCATCAGCAAATAGTGGGGTTTGCTATCTGCAGATGGGATAGATCCCTAGGCGGGTCTCTGAATGGCCTTTCTTTCAGTCTCTGTTCCTTTTTTGTCCCTGTCTTTCCTTTGGACGGGGACATTTCTGAGGTAAAACATTTGAGAGGGGTGGGTGGCCTTATCTCTCAACTGGGGGCTGTGCCTATCTACTGGAGGTGCTCTATACAGGTTTTAGCTCCCCTTTGTTTTGTATTTCTGCTAAAGTCATCAATGTTGGGTCTTGGGAGCCTCTTGCTTCCCTGGAGTCTGGGACATTCTAGTGGCTCCCTCCAGTTCCCCATCCCCCACTGCTACACATTTCTATTCAATTTCCAGACCCTCTGTACTTCTCTCCTGTCCTTTCCAATACCTGATCTTGCTCCGCTTTTAGGGGAAGAACTGAAGGAACTAATGGGGATTGCAGTACTGTGGGAAGAACAATATCAATAAGCTGGGCCACCCAGAGCTTTCAGAGACTAAACCAAAGAGTACACATGGAAGGATCCATGGCTTCAGATACATATGCAACAGAGGATGACCTTATCTGACATCAGTGGGAGGGGAGGCCTTAGGTCCTGTGGAGGTTTGATGCCCCAACATAAGGGAATGCTAGAGTGGTGAGGTGGGAGTGGGTGAGTGGGTGAAGGAGCATCCACATAGAGGCAAAGGGGAGGAGGAAGGTGGATGGGATGGAAGATTTGTGGAGGGGTAGCTGGGAAGTGGGAGATCATCTGAAATGTAAATCAATAAAATGATTAGCAAAAAAAAAAAAAAAAAATCAATCTGACCAAGCCATGGAAGCAAGGCAGTAAGATGCACTCTGCCATCGTCGTTGCCTCAGTTACTGCCTCCAGGTTCCTGCCCTCACTTTGCTCAGTGATGGAGTGTGACATGAGAGTTGTAAGCTGAAACAGATCCTTTCTTCTCTGAGGTGCTTTAGAGGTTATGGTATTTACCACAGCAATAGAAACCTAGCTAAGACAATGCATATTAAATGGTTACAACCTTCCTGGTATAACAGTACAACCAATAAGGACTAGTGTATAGCCTATTGTGTTGCTCCTGCTTTAGTAAACAAACCAGTCAACTGATGAACAGCATTTCCATTAACCCATGAATTCATTGAACATGTTCATACAGGTAAATAAGGGACAGAAGAGTCAACATGCATCCTTGACTGGGATAGTCATTCTATAGGGACAGATAGGCAAAAACAGTCACAAGCCAGCAAGTATGCCCAAATAATAATACCTCAGGTTATGATGAGTGCTGTGGAAGAAGACCAAAATAAGATACTTTGACAGTGTCATCCAGACTTTTGCTATCAATTAGTAAGGTCTAGATAATCAGTGCTATTTTACAGGATAAGGGGGGGGGGGATATAAGGCTCAGATGTTCACAGGACTTTATAATAATGTAATAGGGAGCAAGTTTAGGATGCTGAGAGAGAGAGAGAGAGAGAACATCTAATTAAGGAGATAAGATTTTAGCTCTTACTTATGAGGTGAATTGGAACCAGGAAGGTAAACAGTGAATGCTATCAAAGCAAACAGGGCAGAGTATAGAATAATGGAGAAACATAAATCAGGTTTGACTGTAACAGACTAAATGATGGGGAAAATGGTATGGACTATACTGAGCTAGGTAGCTGAAGCTGGTGTTTTGGAGGTTGTGAGGGCTTTGAGTAAATTATACATTAAGAACATCCAGAGAATGCATAACATTGAAACCATAGTAGTCAAGGAAAACATGCTTTGATAAACATTTATCCGTGTTTCTGTGCATGCATGCATGTGCCATGGTGCACATGCAGAGGTTAGAGTACAACTTGAACAAATTGGTTCTCTCCAGAACTTTCTTTACATGTAGGTCATGGGAGGTGGGGGGACACAAGCCATTGGGCTTGGTAGCAAGCTACTTCAGTTAGTGAGCCATTTGCAAGATACAAGCAAAACACATTTTTAATGTCCATTTTTACTATAGCTTCGGAGAGAATTACATTTCAGTAATGGGGGTAAGCTCATGAGTTTTTAAAAAGTTGAGTCAGACAGGGACAGGAGAGATGACTTAGTAAATAAAGCATTTTCTGAGGACCAGAGTTTGAGCCTTGAGAACCTAGACTAAAACTGAACAGGTGGGGTGGCTCCTTAGGAGGTAGAGACAGGATCACCAGAGCAAGCCAGTAGCCAAGAGAGCTGAAATTGGTGAGTTCTGGCTTCAGTGACAGACTGCAAAAACCAATAAAGTAGAAAGCAATGGAAAAAATGCCTGGTGTTAACACACACACACACACACACACACACACACATACACACACACGAACATGTACCACACACACATGACACAGAGAGAGAGAGAAGAGTCAGACAAAATCAAAGGTTACTGAGGAAAGACTATGATGAACAAGAAGACTGGCTACCAGATGAAAAAGACACAGGTGCCACAGGAAAGAAGCATTTGCATTGCGTTGGGGCGGTGAGGGGAAATTACTCCTCAAAATACAAAACTTTCTTTGCTTTTGCCTCAAGTTGACTGGTGAGTGTTGGCGATGTTCATTCAATTAGATAGATAAACAAATGTGAAGGTCAGGAGATGATTGGGAGAAAGAGTGAAGAGTTATAACAGGACCATTTTTGAGCAGCCATGAGTCCTGATAACAATATTATCTGACTGTCATGAATCTACATGGGAAAGACAATCTGCTCAGGTACACTTTCCTCTTTCTCTCACATTTCTATGGCCCTGTGCTATACCGATTGCATTTATAACCAAGTGCCCACCAGGCTGTGAATCTCTTTAAGGGTTTTCTTTAATCTGTTTAGGCAATACCCAATGCCTAGACTAAAATAGTAGCCCCCTCCCAGCTCTCTCCAAATAAATATATGCTTTTATTCCTGGTATTTTAACATATCGTGTTTATATCCGAGAAGTCTTTCTCTATTAGAAAAATCTTTTCTGGATGTAAATAGAATCTTCTCTAATATCATCCAATACATGTTCATTGTTTCCTTTATTTTGTGAGTATTGAATAAATATCATTAGCAGCATTATAAGCAACTCCAAAATTCTAGTCTAAAATCAGAAAGGAAAAGTTGTTTTCATATGGCCCAGGAAGGAAATGGCTGGGTAGAGAGGCATATAGGGAAGGAAGACATTGGTACCCAAATGTCCCATGTGATTCATTCATATGAACATGATGATGTGCTTCTCCACGTTAGTAAATGTGGACCTTCTGGTAGAGAGGCAGAGAGTACCTGTGTAGTGAAGAGTCTCAGATTTCCCCAAAAACATTCCTTTCAAAACTGAGAAAGAGACTGTTCACAATGTAGAATGTGTGATAGAAACATGGTGAACCCCTGACTTGGAACAAACAGAATCTCTCAAAGACTCCTGTTGAATTTCCAATGGCTACAGTCTTCCCCAGGTTTATTTCATCTCAAAACAGTGTTTATTTTTAACGACACTTTAAAAAGTGGCTGAGACCTACTGAATTGAGAGCATGCCTAGCTGTCCCAGCAATGTTAATGATTGATGAATGGCAAGTCCAGGCCAAGAATGCTTGCACTTTGAGGGTAGTAAAGGATCCAACAGATAATTCCAGAGAACAGAGGTCCAGTGCTGCCATCACAGCCATGCAAAGGGCCCAGCCAGCAGAAATTTTGCCAGATTGGAATGGAGTGTTCCACTATGCTCCTGAGAGCTCCATGGCCCTCCTGTTCACTGGCTCTATGCCTGCATGCTCATGGGTAAAGTGCCCTGTAGTTCCTTCTGAAAGTTCAGTACCCAAGGGGACATTTCTACCATGCATGATGCCTGAATTGGTAGTCCTGGTTCTGTCCCTGGATCAATAGTTCTCTGTATTAACTCAGGGGTTTCATCTTTCTTTGTCACATTCAGAGTTTTCTTAACCAGAATAGACAATAAATACATCTCACAAGAACCTCAACAAAAGACACTACTGTTCTAAATGCTGTCAGTTTTTCTCTAAACCAAATGTCTTTTTAAAATTTTTTATTGGCTATTTTATTTTATTTATTTACATTTCAAATGTTATCCCCTTTCCTGGTTTCCCCTCCACAAACCTTGTATCCACCCCCTTTCCCCCTGTATCTATGAGGGTGCTCTGCCACCCACCCACCCACTCCCATCTCACCGCTCTAGCATTCCTCTATGCTGGGGCATCTAGCCTTCAGAGGACCAAGGGCCTCCCCTCCCACTGATTCCAGATAAGATAATTCTCTGCTACATATGCTTTACATATGTCTTAATGCCTTTCTTTATCTATGGGAAACCAAATCATATGGAATTGACATATCAATATGTATCATCATCTCCAGCAATTTATTCCTTTTTCCTCTTTTGGAGTATGACTCATAGCCTCTCCAACAGATGTTTAAAATGAACTTTATCATTGTTTTCCATAGATGCTCAAATTATCAATAGCCAGTGGCCCAGTGACATTCATTTCTCAGTTCATCAAACATTTCCCCCACAGTTTGTTATTTCTTGAGAAAGTTACTTGCTGTCTGTTAATACACTACAGATTATCTGGGATTTTTCTTAATGAAGAATGATAGTCTAGTCAAAATATTCAGGGTTAAATAAAGAGCTAAAAGTAAGTGGGCCAGGCCCAAATGGTATTTGTACCACATGCCTGCAAAACATGATTACAGCAACAGTTTCCCAAACTAACATGCGTTATGATATATCTGTGCTTTTTCACTGGTTTATGTACAAACAAATATATGGTGTTGTCCTAGTTTGCTTTCTTGGCTGTGATAAACTCGATGACCAAAAGCAACCTTGGAAGCAAAGAGGGATTACTTGGCTCACAAACCTTGCTTCACAGTCCATCCCTGAGGGAAATCAGGACATGAAATCAGACAGGAACCTGGAGGCAGGAACTGAAACAGAGGCTACAGAGGAAAGCCTATAATACCAGTCTAATGGGGGCATTTTTCTCAAATGAGGTTCCCTTTTCTCAGATGAACTTAGATTGTGTTATGTTATCAAAAATCTAACCAGCACAGATACATATTATATATTTATTATATATACTATATTATATATAATAGATTACATATGTTACATATTTTGACTAAACAATGGGAAAATTAGGAAAAAGGACTAAAGGGTCTTTGTTAAGAAGCAGAACAGGCTGTAGCCTTAAGTCTGCACATGATCTCCATGCACACATCAGGTGTCACTGCAGTGAAGATTTTACGTTTACTATATCCTTTAAAACTTAGCTTTAAAAACAGTTTTTGTTATCTACCCAATGTAGCATATTACTAAATAACATTCTCTTTAGCTTTGTCTATTTGTAAACCCAATAGAGTCTATATAATTTTAAAGTCCCATTTTTGCTCTACCACCACGTTGTATCTCAGGATTTACCATGCACACTACAGGTTATACCATGGCAGATGGAAATATAGCTTATTTTTCTTAATTTTTCACTTTGTTTAGAACTGAAGGAAAAATCCAGAGCTTTGTGCCTGCTAGACAGGCAGTCTACCACCGATCTACATCCTTAGCCTAAAATTAGGTTCTTAATTGAGGTTCCTCTCTGATAAATGTTGCCTTTGGGTGTGTGGCACTTATTTCAGATGACACTGGGCACATTGAGGGAGGTGTGGCCATAGATACGCTGTTCTTATTTCAGAGTACAACCATCAGATCATTTCTTTAGGGTCTATAGCTCAAAACGAAATCTATACAGTAAAAGGACATGTCCATTTTATATGTTTTAATGAAGGAGCCAAGTGACCATGGACTGAACCCCATGGAACCAGTAGTCAAAATAAACCCTTCCCTCTCTAAGAGCATTTTTCAGGAATTTGTCAGAGTTACTTAAAAATAATGACAAGCATGCCACACATAATTACTAATTATTTTTTTCTGAAATGTGGAGTTCAATTAATCAATGACATCATTTAAACCAGGAGTGATGATAAATATTTTCAACAAGCTCTAATGTGTTAGCTCTGAGCTCATTTGGTTTTTGTCCATAGATTAATATTAGCTTTAATCAGTGTTCTTTTATTTTCTGCTTCTTATTCTTTTACATTTTTTCCCTTTCCTGACTTACTTTACTAGCCAGCATATAAATTCAATGCTAGATAAAAGGAGTTATAGGACTGTTTTATTATTTCTAATCTAAAGTAGAATAAATAATGACTTATTAATCCAATATGTTTTCAGATGTATTTATAGGCCCAACTCACACAATCACAGAAAGGGCTGAGTGCACAAACTGTAACTATAAATTAAAAGACACTAAACTTTTTAACTGTTGAAATGACATGAATGTCTGTGAATAAGGTTGAAACCTTACTCATGGTTATAAGAACACAAATTTTTAAGTGTCTTTATCAACCAGGCTTGTGGAATATTTGAAAGGTACAACCAAGTTATTTATGGCAACGACGATGGGAAGCAGCCTTTGGCTGCTCAGAGTACAGAGCTGCCTGATTTATTTTTGAAGAAAAAGTGGAGACACCTGCACTTTTGTTCCTATCACTCTGTGTCTGGAGTGGACATTTCAGGGCTCTTGGGGTCTTGTTCAAAGGAATGAAAAAGCATGTGCAAATAGCAAAGTTGTAAGAGATTTTGTGCAGAGGAAATGTAAAAATGCAGGTTAAATAAATACACTGGGGGGGGGGGTCAGCAAGCTCTGAGCAAAGTTGCTTGAGAATATCTGGTCCCTTGTATGACCCTGTCTTATGGGGTCTGGAAGAAGTTGCTTTATTGGGAAAGGGTATGGGTGGTTTTCTGAGCTGATTGACACTTGGGTAATGTAAGCCCTTACGCACTAGCTGTCTCCTTGCCCATGTTGCTGTGTTCTGTCCAATCACACATAGATGTAAAATGGTCGGTAGGTGATTTTCTTTTCCATAAAAGTCACTCAGGGGACTCTGTTCACCTCACTAAGCATGTACCCCAAACAACCTCTTGTTGGATCAGTTCACGGCCTTTGGGTTTACAATACGTTTTATGATGTATTTGGCTACAAAAGAGAATTTTACTAAAAAATTTCCAGGAAACTATTGATCTAAGTGACTGATTTGCTTTGTTTCTAAAAGAGTGTGCATGCCATTCAATGTCAGTGGGGAACTAAACTCAGTAAGAGCATTGTTGAGAAAGAATTTGTATGCAGCTCAAGTCACTGAGGGCATAGGTGACTAAGCCATTCTTAGGCTTGCCTACCTCATTTCTGTTTATCAATATTTGTCTCTTGTTCCTTCTATACTGCATTTAGAAATATATCCTTGAAATTACACCTCCATTAACACTAAAATATAGTTATTATATATTATATGTAAATACACACACTTACAAACATATACTACCATTTGAAATAAAAATTGCTAATAATAATCTTAATGCATATATATATGTATATATATATATATCAAATAAGTTATAGAATGACTACAGAATAGTGTTTTATAAGTTATAAAATATTGGAATGGTTTCTATGAATGAATAGTAGATTTTTCTGTCTATATTGTAAATCAAAGTTAGAGAGTAGAGACGATAAACCACTGTATGCTGACTTTTATGTTTAAATATAAATGTGCTTGCTCATTCATTAGAAACTTGCAGAGAAGCAGAGAAGAGTAGTATTAGTATGACAGGCTAGTAATGACTCCCTGGATTAGTTCACATCTTAGCTCCCACACCCTTGAAGTGCTACCTTAGGAAACGGTTCTTTGAGGATGTGATTTGAAATATTGAGGTAAGATGATGATCCTACCTGGGTGGGCCCTACATGTAGCTGAAGATCCTAAGAAAGAAGAAGAGAAGAGGAGAGGAGAGAGAGAGAGAGAGAGAGAGAGAGAGAGAGAGAGAGAGAGGCAGGATGCAGGAGAACACTGAATGAAAAGTTAATTAAAAATGAACCTGGTGGTAAGACAAGCAAGCAATGCTACCTACCTCACTTAAGGAGTGGAACAAAGGAGATGACCAGTCCCACTTTTGGAATATGTATTTGGAAACATAGTCAAGGCTAACAAGAGACACAAAAGCATACCTTTACATTGTTCTTCCCTAGTGTACTTGATATTTCATGGAGATAGATGGTGGCCATCCTGAAGATACCTATTCGTAAGGGTGGGGTTCAAATGAGGAAAGTCTCCCATTGGTTCACACCGTCCCCTGTTGGTGGTGCTGTTTGAAAGATCCAGGAACTTCTAGGAGTCCGACCCTTGTTCCGAGAACTGTTGAGAGTTTATAGTTTGTTCTAATTTCAGTTCCTTCTCACCCTGCTGGCTTCCTGTGTGATAAAATGTAATCCACCTTCCTGCTCTGCTCTGGCTGCCTGCTGTCATGATTTCCTGACCTGAGGAACTCCCACTGTGGACTTGTGAGCCCAAATAAGCTTTGTATGTTGCCTTGATTGTCATATTTTCTCACAGCAATGAAAAGTAATTGATACAGTCAGAATTGAGAAATGAATGCATATAGAGAGTAAGATTTCTCATTGTCAGAGATAATGAATCACAAATAGAAGAGGGCTTAAGTAAATTCCAGAGTCAGATTAGAACCAAAGGTATCTGGATGAATGAATGATGGTATTTATATATTTCTACATACAGATCTGTAAATAGTTATGTGGAATTATATGCCCATTAATATATTAGCAAGTGTACTTCTTAACTCAGTTCATTAGTAAACCTAAAAGCAGCAATATTTCAGCAATGAATACAATTAATAGCCAGATCTTCATTCCTATGTATCATTCCCTTTAAAAAGTAACAGTGCTTATATAAAGTAGTGGGTTTCAGTGTAGATTTCCCAAACATCCTTGTTTGTTCCGAAATAAAAAACCTAGTGTAAGATGTGAGCTACTGCCTCTTAAGCTGTAGGTCAGAAGTGCCCCAGAGAACCCCAAAACAACATAGGCTATTGTTATTGTTCTTGGTGGCCTACAAAAACTTGATGGTAAGATCCTGTTACTGAAAATACTGCACACTTAGGTATCAGGACATGGAGAAATCAGAAACAAGGCTGTGTTGCAGACAAATTAGGAGGGCAAGGCATACCATCAAGCCATGTCATGTGAAATTCTCAAGGAAAAATTAAAATTAAAATTGTTCACCTTGGTCAAGTTGACTTTTCCCATAAACATAGGGATGGTTCTGTTGGAGAGATGATTTAAGAGCACTGTCCAATCCTCCAGAGGACCTGGGTTTGATTCTCATCATCCATGAGTCAACCAGCAAAGGCCTGTGCCTCCAGTCCCAGAGGATGATTCTTGGTATTCCAACTTACACAGGCACTGCATGCATGTGGTACATGGACATACTTGCAGGCAAAACACCCATAAGTACAAAATAAAAATGAATAAATGCATTTTAAAATGTTTTATGAGGTCATGAAGAATAAACACAGGGCAGCGTATGTGTGTGTGGAAGGGGGTCGATAATATTGGCCCTTGGCAGACAAACTACATTTGATAGAAAAAAAATAGTTCCTACATCCCTAAGTGCGGTAACAAGATAACTCAATTTAAAAAAAAAAATCATCTTTTTATTGTTGAGTCAAAGAGGTATCAAAATTAAAGCAAAACCTACAGGATAAAACTTAAGGAGCTTCAAAGGAAGTGAAAATGGAGCTAGGCACAGGGCAATTATGAATTAACACAGGAAGGATAAAGAGGGAGAATGGTGAGAAGGTGCTACAGATCCTAGGGGAGAGGATCTGGAGTTACTTTGATCTCTCCCAAACACCTAGGTAATGAATAATGGGATGAGATTTCTAAGTTCACTGTGTGCTTGAGAGTCACCCCCCCCCCCCCCCCCCCCCCCCCCCCCCCCCCCGCCACTGTCTCTGCCACAGTCTCCTTCCTCAGCCTCTTTTCATCATCCTTCATCAACTCCAGCTGGTCACTCCCCACTGCCCCACCCCTGTTCTTCAGCAGAGTCATCTGCACCTGCCTCCTACTCCATCTTTACATTAGTCTCACTTTTCTTCACAGAGGCTTCTCCAGACTTTTCAGTCTTTATTTCCGTTTGTTTGCTTTGATCCTTTTCAATCCCCCTACCACCACCATTTCCAGCAGAGAATCCACATTTTGTTTTAGCTGAGTCAGCTCCTTCTTAATGGCCTAAAGGTCATCACCTTTCTTCTTTTCAGACTTGGAAGAAGATCCCCCATTTTCCACTCTTTGAATTGAATCCACTTTTGTCCCTTTGTGAGGTGTTCCCTGACACATGCTGGCCTTTGCAAGGCACCATGGCTCAAGCAGGATGAGGAGGGGGAGGAAGAGGAACATGTGCTGGGTGTTTACTTTTAACATCTTTAAGTTTCTTTACACTGTTCATCTGAACTTTCTGACCTAATCAGGTCCACTTTGTCTCAAGTTACCATCTAACCTGTAACTATTCTTTTATTGCATTAATGTCTGCATTCAATTCTATCCCACCCCCACCCCCGTGGTAAAGGAGCACCAGGGAGACAGCAGGTGATTAAGGAATATACAAGAATGTTTCCCTCATCAGAAAATGTGCATATTTCTTTAGAAGGGAGTTGTACCCTGGCAGCCATGCTGAGCCTGGGGTTAGTCTGGAGTAGGAAATAGGTATGGGACCAGATTACTAGATAATATGCCATAAAGAATCACTGTGTAACACAAAAGTCAAGTGAGATGCTTCCCTGAGCAGAAAGGTTTATACCTAGGCATAATTTACTGGAGATAAAAGGGTACCACTTTTCAATGGGCTGGAACATTTTAGCCTATGTACTGAGAAGTGTGATTTCTGGGGAATTTTTCTAAAAAGGGTAACACGTGCTTCATTTCTTTCCACCCGAGCCACCAAGACAGACACTCACCCTGGTAAATTTTCACTCTCAGAACCTGTTAGTAAGTGTGATGGTGTGAGATGATTGTTCTTGACATCCATGGTCTCCTCCTGCTACAGTTTCAGAATAGCTTCTGGCAGAGACAAACTCTTGTGTTGTCCTTTAGATCCAGAATGACAAACACAGTTGATATCCTACTCATCAGGAGTCGATTCGTTTTGTCCTTGCCTAAAGTCCTAGGTGCTGAATAATTCTGAGGGCTTAGCAGGCTGATGACTTTAGCATGGTAGGAAGTAAGGGCAGGAGACATTACCTCTATGCATGGTATGGTGTGAATTTTGCTTGGCATCAATTTTCTTTTTACCATATTTTATTTTTAAAAAGCCATTCGTAACATTATTTGTATAAATTCAGTATTTAAATATTTTCTCATTATTTCATGAGTAATTATTTTGAGACAGCTGTCGACTTCAGTGCTAACAAGATGTGGGTGATATTAAAGGACACAAAAGGCCATAAAATAGGTCTAAGTTGCAAGCGAAGATAACTTTGAGGGAAGAGAGGCGTAAGAAGTCGTATAAAGATGATACATCTGTTTACGAACTAAATGAACTTGGACAGGTTACTTACCCTGTTGGAGCCTTTATAAAATGGGGCTTAGAAGCATCAATAAGCATTCACAAAAATCAGCAGACAAAAGTGCTTAATGCGTATGCAGGCTAGAGTTATATTTTTATAACAGCAAACATTCTTATAGACTCTAGCATGCTCATTGAAGTATCCTATTTGGTGGTCAGAAACATGAAGTGTTATCTTACTTGGTGTGGGTATATGTAGATATTATGCTTTTTCTGATGCACATAACTGTTCTATGTGCAGGAAGACATAAGTAATTTACAAGATTCAGGAAAAAACATAATTACTAAGAGAGAGGAAGATGAATCAAAGCTGATCATTTCAGAAAACAGATGAGGATAGGTTCCAAGATTGGGTTATAACAATCCTCAAGAGAAGGAAGAATGTGATGATCTCAGTAACCTCTTCTTTCCCGGAGACCTGGGTGTTGCTTGACTCTTGGCAATACACCAGTAAGGAAGAATAAACCAAGACAGAGGCTGGAGAGATGGCTCAGCATTTCAGAGCTCTTGCTGTTCTTCCAAAGAACAAGGATTCTGTTTGTAACACCCACATTGGCTGGCTCTAAACTACCTGTAAGTCTAGCTACAGAGAATTGCCTCTTTCGGTGCACTTATACATATACTTAGACACATGCACATAGCCATAAAATAAAAATAAATCAAGACAGAATATCTACCCATAGGACTTGTTTAGACGGAAGGCACAACAGGAAACTGCTCAAGGGGAAGCTACCGGAACAGGCAAGTCAGGCCTTCCTGAGAGCCCTGGGGAGACTTGGCCGAGTGCTTTGGAGGCAGATCATAGGTTCTGATTCCAACTGCTAAGAACTACTTGTGAAACCTTGGGGAGCTTATTAACCTCTCTGAACATCCGCTTCCAGATCTCAAACTCAATGGAAAAAGGGAAAACACAATAATGCCTCCGTTATGCGAATAAATGAAATGACACAGCTCCAGTTCATAGGAAAGTGAGTGCTTAAGCATAAGTACTGGGTGCATAAAAATGAGCTACCGTTAATAATGGTGTGCTTATTAATAACATTATAGCCTTGTACCTCAGTGGGAGTAAGAGAAACCTCAAGTTCTAGTCACCAATTAATATAAAAATGAGTACTAATGCTTTCAGTTTCCAGTACTAGTACAGCCACACAAATCTGAATTAATTGATGATAACATTTAATTAGCTTCCATGCAATATGATGACCAGTAGTGAAGGTTTGCAAGCTTGTGTCAGGATGTCACCAATACCACCAAGCACCATGGGCCCCATCATTCTCTGCCTTCCTCAGCCTATTGATTTTTATCCTCCTAATCACAAGATGGCAACCACTACTAATAAACATAATGTCTGACAGCGGGAGGGGCAAATTCATTGCTGTCCAGTAAACAGCTTACCATTCTACTTTAAAATACGAATCTTGGTCCAAAGATCGAATGGAGGATGTCTGCTGGGCAGGCAGGTAACACTGTCTACCATAATCTGATGATTTAAAGATGTAATGGGTTGCATTTTCAAAGGCAAATGAACATCTTGTTACCTGTAACAAGGTGGAAGTATATATAATATTTAGACGCAAAGACCACAAGAGAGGCAGTTGAAAAAGAGACAGACGTGCTGTCAGACCTTCGGGCAAGTTTTTCACAGTGAATTTTAACCATAATTGTGTGCATGAAACATAAATTTATTTTCATATATGCAAATGTAGCACCTGGGATAACGGAAAATAATGTAGCTAGGTCTCGTGTGCTGTGTCTTGCAGGCATATGTATTATTTGAATAATCGCAAGTCACTTCAGCTCAGCTTTCCCTAAACTTTGCTCTAAAAAATCATTCCTCCCTTTCCCTGCCTCCTTACATAGCACACTTCAGTAAGCGCTGATTCTATCTCCATATGTCTGCAACACTGGGGTTTCTTCAGCAGTCTTCAGAAAGTCTCTCATACCCCCCACACCCACCGCTGACCATAGCACTGGCTCAATCTGACACACCCCAGCTCCCCTTAGGAACAGGTTCTCAAATCCTGGCACACCGACTGTTCCTACTCCTGTGGGTCCTCTCTAGTGGCCCATCCCACAACTTTAGACTGTAATGTTAAAAATGCCTCCTTAGTTCTGGACTAACTGGAGAGAGCTCGCTTGTACCACATCCCATATCCAAAGATGGATCTTTTCCTTTTCATAGCTTCTGCATTCACCAAACTGCTTGTCTGTTTCCTTGCTATGGGCAGCAGACCCTTTTCTAGCCTCACGGTGCTATTTTGATCTTTCTCAACAGTTCTTTTCTCAAGGACACCAGTCCAGAACTACTGGAATTTTTTGAAACAATGAAAGCTAGTGGACAGCTATGTCAGGGACAAGCAGAACATGGGAGATGATAGCTTAACCTCTGGTCCCTGTATTATGTGGAGTAGAATGAGATAGCATTTATATACAGTGTGTAATGATTAAGACAACGTGTCCATGAATATAAATCTCATCATGTGAGGTGAGAATATTTGAAATTTACTCAGTGATTTTGAAATATATAATTTGCTGTTGATAATATTTAACATATTGCATGCTAGATCACAAAGAAATACAATCAAACAAAACAAGGAACTCCTCATTTTCCCTGTTGATGATGGTGATTCTTTGACTAGGATGATTTTGTTCCACTGTGATCCAGTCTCTTGTAACCACAGTATATCTTTTTACTGTCCCTATGAATTCAGTAATTTAGATTTCGTATGAATGAAAGTATAAACATTTGTCTTTCTTTGCCTGGAGTATTTCACCTCACATATTGTTCTCCAATTTTATACCCGTTGTTTTAAATTATAATGCCATTATTTATCAAGGCTGAATAGTATCCTATCACATAGATAAATATGTGTGCATCTGTTGATTTAAAAAAACAAAACCAAAACAAACTATCTGGGATCCTTAACCCTGTAAATAGAGCTGCAATGACCACAAATGTAAAGGTTTCTTTTCTATAGTGATTTAAATTCTTTTGTAAAAATGCTCAGGAGTATTGTTATATACACAACCTCCCTCTCTTCTCTCTCTTTCGCCCTCTCCCCCTTCTCCTCCCCCTCCCTCTTCTTCTCCTCCTTCCCCCTCTCTTTCTCTTATGTTTTCTACCATAGGTTTTCACTGTGTTCAAACTAGCTTTGAACTTGTAGTCCTTCTGCACCAGCCTTCCAGGTAGCTGAGATTATAAGAATTATCCATCACTACATGCAGTATTCTATTTTTACCTCTGTTATTTTTAGTATCATTTGTTGGTGAAATATTATTTTTTTAATTAATGACTGTAATAATGTATGTTGCCAAAAACAATGTGTGGGGTTCCTGTGTCCTAACCCTTATCTACACTGTGACCTTTAATCCTTCTGACAGCTACTTTGAAAAATGGTAAGTGATAATTAAGCATAATGTAAATTTACATTTTCATAATAATCCAAAAAAATAAAAAAATAAAAATGCCTCCTTAGGATTCTGGATGTGTTCCTTAGACGGCATCCATTTAACCACATGCGCAGTTTCTCTTTGGTAAATTCAGGCCTATTGCTTTAAACGTCATCTTTAATGCGAAGCGTTCATTTTGTTTCTGCTCCAGACTATGGCCTCCACATGCCTCCAGCATCTTAAACTCCCAAAGGCACCCCTACAAGCTCATCAGCACCACCATGGCTCCTGACCCCCAGATTAGTATTTATTTACCCAGTTACTTGAGGGCAAAGCTTTGAAATTATGTTTAGGTCCTCTCTCCATGTACTTCCCCTTTGTGAATCAGTGGCCAAGTCTCATATGCTGTTTTCAAAACCTGCCTTGCCGAGAATCGCGGAGCATCGTTGTGACATCACTCTGCCCCAAACTACCGCTATCTAGCATTTGTTTTGTTACTCTCTTGAGTCTACCTACTTCCACATTTCCCCTTCAGTCTCTTCTACATACAAGATCCAAGGGGCTCCATCTAAAATATGTTACGTTGTGTCACTGTCTACTCTAAATGTTCTAATAGCTATCGGTTTCAAGGAAAGAAATCCCCACCTCCACCATAGTCTCTGTCTCTCCAGGACGATGATCTTCCACTGACTCTCCACCCCATTTTTGTACGGTCCACATATGGTCATGACATGCCATTCATCCTGACTCCCTAACAGGTCTGGAATATTCCAGGCAGGTTCGGGTTGTCTTTGGGTGACTTTTTATCTGACCTTTTCTTTTTAAAGGATGGTTTTCAATGGCTGCTTATCTAAGATACTGCTTCTCAGCCCCTGACTCTCTTTTTGTTTCTGCTTAATGTTTCACCATATCTCTTATCATCATCTGGCATGAATATTTGATTACTATCCCTGTCCTCTACCACTGTATGCATCTATTGAAATTTTTGGTATACCCAGGACAGAGCCTGCCTACAGTACGTGCTAAGTACATGTGGCTTGACAGTGAATGAAGGCATAAACAGTGATTTTTTAAACCTTGTACTTGTTTAATTTCATGTAAGTCTTGTATTGTTTTTGAGATTGTTTTCACTGTTACATATTAACATTTTCAATAGTTTCACTTGTGCTAAGCAGGCATCCATGTATATGTGTATGTGTGTATATGAGTGTGTGTGAAAGTAAAATAAATAAAATATACCTATGAATTCCAATAACTGTGCTATACTTTCACTAGTGTTACGTTTCAAGTATTAATGACTTCTATAAACTGAATCATTAACATGTTTTATTTATGTAAGAAGTATATCAGAATCACAGTCCTTGAGTATACAGGGTATCTTTGCCATTTGGGAGCCATTTTCCTATAGATTGATATTTTAATAATTCAATAGAGAATAATCCAAATATTATAATGCTGTGATTTTTCTGAGTATGCCAATTAACACCTTGAAAATGAAAGGCATTTCATTTCACTGTTAAGCTTGACATTATTATATACTCTGTTCCTGTTGTATGTACAATATTTAGATGAACTTGTTTTAGCACTTTCTCATTAAGACTGTACCCCTTTTACAAATGTTAATAGCTTCTAAAAACATAGATATAAATACACAGTAAAGTCTAAATATATTCATTAAGATATCTTTTTTGAAAACAAAGAAATATGTTGACAAAGTTTCTGTTTTCTATGCATTAATGATTTCTCACAAATACTAATGAAATTTAACCTATTGGAAGAGAATTTTAAACTTAGCTTGGAATGCCATGCTGTCCACAGTTCATAGGATAGTTGAACTTGTCAACAAGAATGAGAGCAAGCAAATAAAAAGTGAAATTTCCTTCCTCCATGTCTTTTTATGTGGGATGCCACTAGAACGTGTGGCCCCGATTTAGGGTGGGTCTTCCAGCTTCCAATAATCTTATTAAGAAAATCCCTCACAGAAGCATCCACCAGCTTGATCTTGGTTGAGTCCAGATGTAGTCACATTGACCTTCAAGATTAGCCATCATAAACATTTAACATCTGCATAATAAGTAACCACAACAAGGCAGATCTCAGTGTCTAGTTGACTGCATCTCTGTGGACAATGAAATGCCAAACTCAAATCTATATCACTAAAATATTCAGAATGTCATTTGTCCTCTCAACTCTTCTCCACTTCTAATTTTCCAGGTGACATCATGTTATCATGTCCTATTATTCTCTAACTTACGTTTGATACATTTACCCTTTGTTTCAAAGTTAGCCACAGCATAGGTGAGAATTGTGAACAGTTGCATTTAAATATCAGTTTCTTTCAAATTGGTTGATTTTGAATTGTAAATTATATGGTTGGTTTAAATCAAAACATAAAATTATTTCAAAGACGAAGAGTGCAAATAAAACAGCATACAATTATAGAGGGGAAAAATCAGACTTAATTGCTACATTATCAAGGTAGGTTAGGCCAAAATAAAAAGTTTTAATCTATTGATTATTTTCTTCTAGTTCCACAGTCTATGCTTTCCTTTCATTATGTTAACTGAAACAAGTTTTCATATCAATTTTCAAAATTACTTTCTAGCAACTGAGTTTTAAAGTTTGTTCACTAATCCCTCTTGCCTGTATAGTATTTAGCAAGTGAAACTGTAATAGTACCAAAAGGCAACCATCAGTCCTGAAGTAGAAATATACATGGCCCCTCTGAATGGTTTCAGAACTGGATCATGGGTATTCCAGGCACTCAAAGGTTCCAGTTTTGAGAGACTTACAGATATCTCCAAAGTAAAACTTTCAAAAAGATAAATATAAAGATGATCTCTTGGTCATTCAGGCATTAGGTGTTTTAAGTGAACAAAGGAAGCAAACATGGGGTGCATTTTGTTACTCTCTATGTAAGTAAGTACATGCTTTCTTTGTGGGAATATGATCCCATTTACCTCCTTCATCTATAGAGTAGCTGTATCTTTGCATTTCTCAACAGAGATAAATGTCAAAGAATGTTTGCTGGTCTCATTGTTTATAATACAATCCTTGTTTTCCTTAAGTAACCAGAATAGATTGTTTAAATCTACCACCCAATAAAAATGTAAACAGCAGTATTTTGGGCATGCCATTGGCCATCTCAGAATTCAAGTTTCCTCATCTAATAAGAAAACAACCAGATTCACTCAGGGTAATAACCAAAATGGTAACCATAAGTCAGCTGTTCTGTGCCTAGTTTAGGACAAGCAGATCGTAAATTTCCATAACCATTATCACATTTAAATTTTGTGAAATTCATTTGAAGAAGAAACTATTCATGCCTCTTTTACAGTGATAAGTTTGGATCTCAGCAAATTAAATAGACTTCTGAAGAGACCCAACTCTTTGCAGGACAAAGTAGGATCTGGCCCTCGGTTGTTCTATAACAAGATAGTTACTCATAACTCCAAAGTTATGACACTCTCAATGTTCCGCCACCTCCATCACTTCTAATGCTTCATTATGGTCTTCTACTAAATGAGAATATTTCCTCTTCTCTCATTCCCATTGAAACATTCAGAACTTCTTCCCTTAAATTATGAAATCAATACCTGTTATTTAAGTTAAAGAAATAAGCAAGAGACCAATAAGTAGGAAGTCAGATGTTCTTTAATTGATGCTGGGAATTGCTAAATTCAGTAGCCTCATCACTCAGGGAGACCTTTCTTTAATAAGATTCAAATTAAAGCGAAATCACATGGCTCTGATTACAAGAGAAGAAGAGAACATCTCCAACAGGTACTTTATTATGTGGAGCAGCTCCATTTGAAAGTTCTGGGTTTCTACAGATAAATAAAATACGTGGCTCTTAGTGTCTTGAAAAGCACCACTTTAAGAAAGATTTTAATCTTAAAAGTATAATACATCTATTAAAGAAGAAAATATAGTTAGAAAAAATAGTTAGGGTTGTTTTTTTTCTTGCTGAAAGTGACACAGAAGGAAAAAAGCAACCAAGTGAAAACAACATAGTTGTTCCTGAATAACTAAAGATGAATTGAAGAAGACTATTATTACTTCTACCCTTAATTTTGATATCAGTCCTTATCCTGCTTCTAATTTTTATCTTCATATGCTTTCATTTACATACTATTGAACTTCTCTTATTAATGAAAGGGAAATGTATTCAAGGTAACAATGCTTACTGTCTATATTATTAAAACCTTGCTTTAAAATAAAAATTGAACATACACATAGATGCTTGAGCTACCAGGAGAGAAACATAATCTATGTTGATATAGAACAGAATATGGGCTCAGAAGAGGCTTTTAATATTTTGAAATATAAAAGGGAATTTATAATTTTAGTGTATGAATAAAGAAACTATAAAACAGTAAAAACATTATCCAGATCTATCAGTTAATTAATAATTTAAAGTTAAAATTTATTTGTATTCATAATGGTTTTCAATGAGCTACTGTTTTATTGGAACTTGCAATTAATATTCAATATTAATTGGAAAATAATATAAATATATATGTAATTTATAGTTATACATATACCACACATTTCATCCCATTAAAACTCTCCTTTAACTCCTCCTAACATAAGCAGGGTGAAAACATTACATGTTCCTTAAAAAATTTTAGAAACACTTGAAAATACCTTCCAGGTATCTAGCTATTGAAAGTCTTCCTATTTTGTTCAAAGTCTGCGTTTTCACACCGTTTATCTCTCTGGCCCAGCTCCAAACCTGTAACTGGCTCCCCAGCTTTGGAAAAGAGATCACACATGAGTCTCCACAGTCCTTTTCCTTAGCAATTTCAAACAAATTTTCTGTGTAACAAAGGTCCCTGGCTTCTCCTGGACAACTGCTCTTCCCACTGTCGGAGACCAAAGTCCTACAAACTAAGTCATAGCTACATATTGCCCCATACCCATCAGCCTTCCAATACAGAATCACAGAATATTACTCAAGAAAAGATACTGGAAGCAGGCCATTTCATCAGCAGTGTGTGGTAGAAGGTCATTCCTACTATCAACTCCAAGGGAAAAAACTGGAAAACATCTAGGTCAGATCCTCATTTCAGAACACATTTGAAAAGGATTATTTAGGGTTTGTCTTTGTGTTAATTAGGGTTTTATTGTTATGAAGAGACACCATGACCAAGACAACTCTTATAAAAGAAAACATTTAATTAAGGATGGTTACAGCTTCAGAGGTTCAGGCCATTATCCTCATGGTAGGAAGGATGAAAGCATCCAGGCAGACATGATGCTGGAAGAACTACGAGTTCTATATCTTGATCCAAAGGCAACCAAGAAATACTATCTTCCACATTGGGTGGAGCCTGAGCATAAGACCTCAAAGCCACCCCCACCCCGTGACACACTTCCTCCAACAAGGACACACTTCCTAATAGTGCCACTTCCATGGGCTAAACATATTCAAACCACCACAGTCTTGTTCTGGTTTCTATTGCTATGATAAAACACCATGACTAAAAGCAACTTGAGAAGAAAGAGGTTAATTCTTCTTATACTTCCATTGCACAGCACATTATTAAATGAAGTCAAGGCAGGAATTCACGAAAGAAACCTGATGGCAGGAACTCAAGCAGAGACCACAGAGGAGTGCTAGGTTTGCCCAGCCTGCTTTTGTATACAACTCAGGACTATTCGCCCTAGGATACAACCACCCAAGGTCAACTGGGCCCTTCCACATTAATCCACAAGAATATCCACCAAATAGGCATCCTCCTACAGCCTATGTATCTTAAATATTCACAAAAGAATTCTTAGAGAAAAAGAAGTATAAGAATTCTATACTGGGAAGTCAGAGGTATAGAAGGCAGAAATATGAGCAGATAACACAGAAAGACTAGTGAAAAGTCTCAGGAGCTAAAACTCTAGAAAGATTTTATAATGAATAAAGGAAAGAATTAAACTGAAATCATTCAATCCAGAAACAGCTGCTGAAAGACTTTCTTAGCCGTCTCTCCTATCTTTTAAAATTCTCTCATGCCTACCCCCAACAAATTTAATTGTAATAGAAAATAAACATGGATTCCAAATGAAAAAGAACTGCTACATATTGAAAAGTGTCTTTTGTTCTTGAAATATTATGTTCTTTTTAGTCTAATCAAAGATTGAGCAGAATCTTCTTTTGAGAGGAAATGTCAGTAATAGTCTTTATTTTTCCCTTGTTCTTTATTTCTCCCATGCACAGAAGGGAATCTGTTCCATCAGTCCTGATTCATTAAAATGGATTGAAATTGTGTCTGTTTTGTCTCTATTGACCTTCATCATTGAATGAGATTTTGTGGGCTCTTATCATAAATTTCTCCTGAGATTTTGGTGTCAGTTGTAATTTCTAGGAATTAATAAAGAGTGAGAGGGAGGGACACACACAGAGAGAGAGAGAGAGAGAGAGAGAGAGAGAGAGAGAGAGAGAGAGAGA
>JADRCH010000031.1:1513528-1641965 GCA_019843965.1 Rhynchomys soricoides
TGCTGCTGCTGCTGCTGCTGCTGCTGCTGCTGCTGCTGCTGCTGCTGTTGCTGCTTCTATTGATGATGCAAGTAACCACAAGAGTTTCACTTGGTCCCTGGCTGGACTACACATCTTCCTGACTCTCCATGCCTCGAGAAAGAGGGCTAACCTAAGCCTAAGCCCAACCCCTATGTGTTCATATCCTCAAGGAACAGATACATTCCTTACACACAGAATGAGAGAAAACTCACTGCTTTCTAAATCTCAGTTTCTACTTCTGTTGTCTATTTGATTCCTATACTTAGGACTAATGCTCAACTTATTTCTCACAGCTTATGTTAAACAATATTTGAAGACACCATGCCTATACGAAACTATGACAAACTCATCTCAGTACCAGAAGGCAGCAGATTGGGGCAGAAGTCGACAAACTGGTCAAATCTGGGCAGCAGTCTTTAATTCATAAAGCTTTATTGGTACACATCACGTTCATCATTTGCATATTATATGTGGCAGCTTTTCTGCTGTGGTGGCCAAGTTGAATAGTTGCATCAAGGACCATATGGCCTGGAATGTCTAAAATATTTACAGACTGTCTCTTTGAAGAAAATGTTTGCCAAGACCCGATCTAAGGATAGAAGTTAGACCCCAAATGGAGAAGCTGGAAAGATGGCCTCTGATTAGTAAGCATAGGCAACTAAACTGAGCCTGTATTGAAGAATTATAGAACTGTTTAAGAAAGTCAAAAGAGAGCAGATTAAAAGAAGATGAAGTGGGAGCCCTAGCAGCTTGCCCTATAAATACATGTCTGGCTGCACCCGACCAGATGTGGGTGTGACACAGCAGACAGGCTCCCTGCCTTCTACTGCAAAACCTGCACTCTCCCCTCTCCCACAGCACATGAGAAGGAGCTTTGCAAGGTCTGTCTGATCAAACACAAGGCTGTTTGATGCCTGGAGTGATCAGGAGGGGAACAAAACCTCTTAGATTTGAGGATGCTTCTCAGAGTTGTGATTCCCTTTTGTACCTGGATTCCACTATGGCTTCCAGTCAGGGAAGGTAACACTGTGTATGTAAGCTGTCCCCATGCAAGTATTGGACTAGACCTGGGGGGGGAAGGGAAGGTCACATCTTACCTAGTCAAACACTGAATATCGGGTGAGTAAGCATGAGATAGACCTTTCTCTGTTCACACTTCCCTTGGCCTCCTTACTAAGGTTTCTTTTGCATTCACTTGCAGAACAAGTCTGCACATGTATATGACCTAGTATGGAGGGGCAGCAAGAGCCTTGCATCCTTACATGCTGTTTCAACTAAAACCGAGCTAACTCTCATTCTTTATCTGTAAGTTCTTTACAGGTTCATGATCAACCTCCAATTGTCTTTTCTTCCACTCTCAAGAATAAAGGTCTGTGAGCTAGTGAGATATCTCAGCAGGCAGAGGTGCCTGTCACAGAAGCCTGACAACCTGAGTTCAGCCTGTAGAACGCACAGACAACTGTAAAGACAGAACTCACTCTGCAAAGTTGTCCTTTGACTTCTCCACATGCACTGTGGCATGTGCACCATCCACCCACACATACAGCATGCCCACTAGCAATAATAAAAAAAAAATTAAAGAAACAAATAAAAATAATAAAGAATACATGTCCCGAAGAACTAGGTTCATAGGATATCTAGGGCCTTAAGTTCATAGACATAATATAGAAAGATTTTCTAGGGACTTCACAGTCCAGGGGATCTACCGTGGATTAAAACTGTGAAATCTCTTATCTCAGACTTTATCATTCTCCAGGAATTCTTGTCCTAAATATACTCCTGAGGGCTGGGATCCTTCTGCTCACATACCATACCCTGTTAAGTGTGCTTTACCACTCACCAAAGTCAAATGACTACTCTTCTGTACAGTTTACCTAATATTTGGAAATAGAGGGACTAGTATAGGACTTCTTAGTCTCTCCTGTACTTGCACGTTCTGGGTTCTGGAAACTTAAAAGCCAAAAATAGCTCTTCCTCTACTGTTTTTAGCCCATGTATCCTTTCTCTACTGCAGGAAGTCCAGAATAATCCTCAAGTGTGAATTGTAAATAGAGGACCAAGGAGGAACAGGAAATGTCAAGAGTGTAATCAGTTAAAATCAATGACTGTTTCAACAGCATATCCCACTGAAGCCAATGACTCTAGGTCTCCTCCTCTAAGCAGTAGAATATGCCATCACAAACATAAACCTACATATAACCCATCTCCATAGAGACACATGCAATTATGTGATAATAGCATCTGAGAACATTTTTGTAATATAAACATTAAGATAAAATTAATATAGATATAGATATATTGATATATATGTCCTATAAATCTTTATAAAAGTGAAAACTGGTAAAAGACAAAGGTAGCAACATACAAAAGAAACACTATAAATGTCATACAAACATGCATGCCCAAAGCAGTGAACATAGAACCCCCACCCCTCTAAGAAAATTAGCAGAGACCCTGGTAGACTGACAAAGAATATGACAGGGTAAGTTGGGAATATTTTTTTTTTTCAGTCAAATACATCTATATATTTACAGAGCCTCCTAAAGTTTGGATATCAACTACTGGAACTTAGCCAGAAATATTAGTCTGACTTACTGAAGACAAAAAAAAAAAAAAAAAAAAAAACCCTTGACAGGAAACTAAACTTAAATTATTCTCTAAGTAGGAGTGAAAGTCCCAACAGAGTAACCCCAAAAGCAACAAAAACATATTTGCAGATAGAATTCTCCTGAGAGGGCAAATGTGCCCTCTTTATCATTATTTTGAATCCAAGATTCAGACATACGCCTCTGGACAGGTGTCCATTAACTTATACTACAAAACTTCCTCAATTCTCTTAAAATAATAAAAATAAATTATTGCTGCTATTTAATTTCAAATATTTACATGTCTATATATTCTCCATTTCTCTGGCCTCGACCTGGAAAGGAGAGATTTTCAGTTCTTGATTTCCAGGTCTTTAGGTTTATAGAACACAACGGATGGGATAAATAACCACACCAGCTGCCTAAGCAAACATATGCTTTACATAAGCCCCAACTAGGAACTGGTAGCTCTGTTACTAGGTGACACCCAGCAGCATGCAAGGTGGATGAATAATGGTGTCACAGCATTCTATAAATAAATGTGTGTAAACACACCCCAGATGAAATTCTCTGGGAACAGAGTTGTTTAAAGTCTTGTTTCACGAGAGAATCACATTTATATTCTATTGACCCACTGCAGAAAGGATATGGCATAAAGGGAGGAAAAATTAAAAACCTTGGTGCCATTATGAAACAATTCCATTTAGAACACTGTCATCCTCTCTTGGCAGAAACACACTCTTGGCTTCATTTGGAAGCAGATTGCTTTGAAGCCTCCCCCCTTCCAAAATCTAGGTGCCAAGCTCTGTAACCAGTATGTTATGGCCAATGTTTATTAACTCGCTAGAAAAAATATCCCAGCCTATCAAGCTCTACCTGTGTATTAGAGAACCTCTCACCCCTGAGACATTACAGGAAATCCTTTGTGATCTGTTACAGGAAGGCTCTGGTTTGGAAGGTGAGAAGTAAGAAAGGAGGCCAGTTAGTATCTTTCCCAACCTGCTCAGCATCAAAATAGCTTCCTCATTTTGTGCTTAAACTACACTTTAGCAATTCTCTTGTTAGCATAGAGGTTGGGCTCTATCCTAATCATCATCAGAATTAGCTCTTCACCCATGAGCAATCTGAGGAAGTCATTTCTCCCACAGATGCATCCAGCGGAGTTCAGGCTGAATGGACATTAGGGGATCAAATGAGTAATTCCATAACCAATGGCTATGCTAATAAAGCTATGCTCGTGTACTTATGTCTAGCCAGAGTCTATAAAAATGATGGAATGAGCCATCTTATTCAATGTGCATGATGATGTGTCAGCATTGATGTCATTTTCAGTGTACAGGAAGCAAAGAAGGACTAACAGGAAGATGAGGGCAAGATACGTCTTCAAAGATAAACTACTATTGATCCACAGTGTCCAACCTGACCCCTTTTCTACTGTTCCACCATCCTCCAACAGTCTACTAAAATTTTGAATCCTTAAGTTAATTAACCCTTTATAGGAGATTTTGATCTAATCATGTCTGTAAATGGCACACCCATAGGAGTCTTCCACTAATCTCCTAGACTTGTCTCAACTCAACAAAATGAATAACATAAAGCATCACGTATGGGCTATGTCATGACTGACTAGGTACCAAATTTTGTTATCCAGCACTTTACTGCAAGAACCACACAGTGCACATATTCAATAGGCACACAGGGTGACTTGCTCTTTCATTTGTATCTGCTGAAGGGGTTCAACATGAAGTCACTCAGAGGTAACCTTCATGTGTCTGTCTCAGGTACAACATCTGCTGAAGACAGCGTTAGCCCTGTCTGGTCGGTATAGAGCATCTTCTAGAATCAAAAGCAGCATCTGAAAAAGTAAAGATCTTCTAAAGGTTTTTATTCAACAACCTTTTCTGAAGCTTTCAAGGGGGAATGACTAAATGTACGCCAACAGTGACGTCCACACATTTTTGCCCCTCCCCTTCTGCCATGCTGCTCTGATTTGAGTAAGTTTCACACACCATCCACCAATTCAATGGTCTGTCCCTCTTCCAGAGAATTTGTGGGCACATTTTTCCTATCACCAACACAGCTCAAGGCCCACTCATTGCTTCACTCGTCTGTAGCCCTTGGACCAGATCCAGGAAATAGGCCATCAATTTTCTTTTTTTTACCTTAAATCTTTTTATTTATTTTTGTGCTTATGTTTACAGATATTTTGTTACATATATGTCCATACTACATGTGTGTAATGTCTACAGGGATAAGAAGAGGATGTCAGGTCTTCTGGGACAGGAATTACAGAGAGTTATGAGCTACCACAAGGTTGTTTGCTAGGAACTGAAGCTGGGTCCTCTGGAAGAACAGCCAGTGCTCTTAACTGCTGAGCCATATTTCCAACCTAACAGATCATCTTTTTTAAGTAATGCAATACACCACCATCTCATTATGCATCAAAGATCTCACAGAGTAGCAATTAGCCCAAATAAAGTTGATGAAACCTCCCTCCCCCCCCCCATTGTAGTAGAACTACTAAACTTATTCCTGACTTGCTTACAAATAAAATAAATGAGACTCAGACTAGGGCTATTTTATTTGGTTTTGACAATTTCTAGAGGGTAACTCCTTATCTACTTTTCTAACTGTTGTACTGGCTACCTCCCCAGCAGTGTATCCCAAATACTTGCTGCTTCTCCTGGCCATTGGCTTATGGTCCATCTTCCCTCATGGTGACTTCCTCCTCTTCTCTCATTCTTCCTCCTTCTCTGCCTGGTCTTTTCTCCCTCCTCTCTCTTCTCCACCCCCAACCAGGAAACTCAAAACTCACCTACCTCTAATCCCTCCAGTAATTAGCTGTACCCAATTTTATTTAACCAATAGTTTTAAATCCAGGAAAAATGTGTGCACAACAGAAGCCTGTAAACCTGAGAATTCACTCCCAGGCTTAGACCTTCCTTCCTGTCAGCTACAGACTTTAGCCTTGCAATACAGAGCAACAGACCAAACCTCAAAAGTCCATTTTTATCTGTAAACCTGAAGTGTTCCACAAATCTCAGCGGAACTTTACAAGGAAGGGAAATGAACTTAACTTCCTGTACAGCTCTAATGCATACTGGTTTCATTTTATCAGATTTGAATTCCATCCACAACTTCTTGGAGTCTGCCTCACCTATATCAGCTATCAAGTGAAAGAAAAAGGGTGGGGTTCCTTACCAGTCCTTTAAGATGTACCCTGATAGCCAACAAAATAGTATATGACTATGGCTGATTCTAAAACAATTAGCTGCTCCCACGGAGCCCACCCTTGAGTACATCTTATGTTCTCTGACTCTTTCCTTGAGAAGTCCACCGTCACACCCTCTACGTACCTTCGTTCTTCTGAGCACCTTTCTCTTAACCCCAATGCTTAAGTTTATATTAAATTATCTTTAATAAAACCTCCAACTCTAACTAATAAACCAATTAGTTCTGACATCCTTTTCAGTGTAGAAACCACAAACCTTGTCTTGACCTCTAAAAACTGAAGGAACATTCTTAGCCTTTAAGGGAGGGAGTATGGAGTTCTCTCTGTCTACTCCACACTGACAGTGAGAAGAATGTTACTACATAGCCTAGAAGACAAAAGTTGTAGCAAGAATGGGAATCTTTGGTTCATTTAGACATGTTTTCAAGCATTCTCTTTCTGGACAGGGTGTTTCCAAGTTCTAGGTGTCTTATGCCTAAGTCTGAAGACTTCTTCACAAATCGCAAAGCTGCAAGGGCTTTTACTCTGAAGAAAAAACAATGTTCAGGTGAGACACACTGAAAAAGAGCTGGAAAGAGCACCTACCTGGTTACTGTTTAGTTACTGCTTTTGAGGAGTCCAAGAAGAGGAATTGGTTGCTAAGTAGTGAATTATGCATGCTTTGCTGTTTTGATTCATTACGCATGTACTGTCCTTCCATGATGCACCTGGTTTTAATTATATGCATCTCCAGTCATTCATAGGCATAACAAGAGTAAATAGGAATTCTTTTTCCCTAAAGTTCATTTCCTTACTCTGCATGCAGAGTTTAGGCTAGATTCACCCATTTCTTCCAGTTCCTAGATATGTTTTAAAGTAGTCTCTCTCTCTCTCTCTCTCTCTCTCTCTCTCTCTCTCTCTCTCTTTCTCTCTGTGTATGTGTGTGTGTGTGTGTGTGTGTGTGTGTGTGTGGTGTATGTGTTTGGAGAGAGAGAGAGAGAGAGAGAGAGAGAGAGAGAGAGAGAGAGAGAATAAGGGTTGGTATGGAGCTATGGTCAGAGAGACCAGACTGACTTCTTTGCTAGGAGAGGGGGTTATTCATGAAGCTCATGTGGTTTGGTAGTTCTCAGATTGCTATGTGCCTTGTTAGGAAAAGTGTGTGTGTGTGTGTGTGTGTGTGTGTGTGTGTGTGTAGCTTAAGCCAAGCAGAATCATGAGATGCTAAGCTATCTACACACTTGCCTACCTAAACTTCCCTCTGAGGCTGTTTCTCCTTAACTCATTAAGGGACTGAAAGAAGAAGTTTCATTTTGGAGCCGCTTTTACTGACCCAGAAGTGGCCAAGAAAATTAAAATAAATGTTTTTAGGGATTGTAGAGACAGCTCAGTGGTTAAGAACACTTGCTATTCTTGCAGAGAATTCCAGTTCAGTTCTCAGGGCCTACACAGAGGCTTGCAACCATCTGTAACTGCAGTTCCAAGGGATCTGACCCCTCTTCTGGCCTCTGGGCACTAGGCATACACATAGTGCACAGACAAGTATGCAGACAAACACTCATACATACAAGCCAAAAATCAGTAAGTCTCTCTTTTTAAAAAAAGTTTATAAATATAAAAAACAGAAGATCATAAGAAAGTCAAATATCAGTACCACATAAGGTTACTCTCTGTTGACACTTGCCACATCAGTTTATAGTTAACACTACATTCAAGAACAAAGCTGAACAAATTAGTTCATTAGACATTCTGAAATGTCCCTTTTTGAATATTTAGAATTTACAGAATATTTATTGTAAATTTTATTTAAATTTTAATTATGCACAACTCGCTAAATACTTGAATTGAAATTCTTTCCATTTGTCATCAGCTTCATTTGGGTTAATTACTATTCCATGAGAGATTTGGTGCATAATGACATGACGGTAGTTTTTAATTGCTCAAAAGATGATCTGTCAGGTTGGGGAGATGGCTCAGTAGTTAAGAGTACTCTCTTCTTCCAAGGACCTAGCTTCCACTTCTAGCACCCATATTGTGGTCCACAAATATCCCTTTAGTGAGATAATATACTTAACCAGCCCCACTGGCCCTCCTATACTGAAGTTTCTTACAGAGCCTCACTGCTCAGCTTGTTTGCTTTTCCAAGTTCTGATTTGTAGGAAGAATGGCAGGCTTCATGGACAAGGTGGTGACTAGTTCCGCATAAACGAATGTGGGGGTGGTGGTGGTGATGGAGCAACCTCCTCAAGAGGGCCAAACTGAAGGCTGCTTGAGAGCCTAGAGATTGCTGACTTGCAGAAAAATGACAGTCAATCAGGAACTACCACTTGGAAGACACTCCTGCTTGGGACCAATGGGACACATGGAGGGTATAAAGGGCAGCCCCCAAAAATTAAGAAAGGAGGAATGGGTACAGAAAGTGTGGTCCATTTACACAATGGAATACTACTCAGCTATTAAAAACAACGACTTCATGAAATTCACAGGCAAATGAATGGAACTTGAAAATATCATCCTGAGCAAGGTAACGCAGTCACAAAAGAATGAACACGGTATGTACTCACTGATAAGTGGCTATTAGCCCAAAAGTCCGGAATACCTAAGAGTCACTTCACAGCAACCGTAGAGCTGAGTGTGAGGTCCCAGATGGAGGAGTTGGGGAAGGGACTGAAGGAACTGAGGGACTTTACAGCCGCGTGGAGGGAGCAACAGTGTCCACTGGCCTGACCTCCCGATGCTCCTTGAAACTGGATGACCAACCAAAGAATACACATGGAGGGACCCATGGTGCTGGCCACATCTATGTGGCCGAGGAGGGTCTTGTTAGCCATCAGGGGGAGCAGAGGCCCTTGGACAGGAGAGTGTTAGATGCCCCAATATAGGAGAATGCCAAGGAGAGAAGCCGGAGAGTGGGTGGATGGGTAGGTGGGGGAATACCACCAATAGGCAAGGGAGGGGGGAGGGGATAGGGAGGTTCCAAAGAGTAGATCTGAAAAGCGGGAAACATTTGAAATGTAAATAAAGTAACCAAAGAAAGAAACAAAGAAAGGAGCTTGCTGTGGCATTCTCACCTGCTCCCAGAGTCTGAGCCATTGATTCCATACCCCCTCATCAACAACGCACAAGGGCTAGTACAGTAGAGTGGTGAACAGTCTAGGCTACAAAGCATCACTGATTCTGTTTTGAATCTCATTTTATTTCTTTTTTGGTATTGTCGAAAAACTCCTAAGCATAGGCTTTCTCCTTGTTTCTCTGAAGCCACCATCCCTTTCTCCGTTTCTCTCTCTCTCAGGAGCTGCCAAGATTTACATCTTACCGATCCTGCTGTTGGCATCTCAAGGTCTAATAACATGATTCTTGAGCTTCCTTCTGAGTTTATTTCTAAGATTAATAAGGAAGTATTTATTGTGTGTGTGTATCTGTGTTTGAGTGTATGTGAATATGTAAGTATGTAAGCGTGTATGCGTGAATATGTATGTGTATGAGTGTGAGTGTGTGTGTGTGTGTGTGTGTGTGTGTGTGTGTGACATTTGTGAGGTGCCCATGCAGGCCAGAAAAGGCATCACATCCCTCGGACTGGATACTGTAAGGTATGGTTGATTTGAACCAAACTCAGGTCCTCTGGAGGAGCAGGGGGACATCTTAAATGCTTAGATACCTCTCTGGGCCCCCTCTCCTCCCAGTCCAGTTTTAAATTCTCAGAATTCACAAAAGGGAACTCTTTTAATACGCCCGAGAGCGTATTAAAGCCTGAAGCGTTGGGAACTATATTTTATCAGCAGGAATGGCTCAGAAGGCATGGAGTGACAAATTCTAACTGGACAACTCTTGCTGGTTACCAAAAGGCCATCATTAAGTCCAACTCAAGTCCTGGAAACAAAAGGCCACAGAATGTGTAGAGGCCCAGCCTCACCTAGGAATTAAAGGGCTCCTGAATCCAGCAGGACAAATGTAATCTGAGAAGGCCACTTCCTGCCTATGTTCTAAAACTTGCCTGCAAAGCTTTTCTTAAGGGGAATCTAGTATCATGTTGCAAGTAAATTCTGTAAATGTAAAACCGTCAAACACCTTACAATGGATAACATTTAATAGTTATAGTTTCCCAATAGCACTTTATAAATAATTCTGTCAAAAATTATATTTTATTTTGTGGAAATGGTGAAAGCAAACTTCACTAGAGGGAGGAAGACATGCAGGGAAGCTTCCATTGGTAGCTTTACTACAGAAAGCCTAGAGTGCACACTGAATTCAGCTCCTCCCTTCCTTCCTCCCTCCCTCCCTTCCTTCCTTCCTCCCTTCCTCTTTCCTTCCTTCCTTCCTCCCTTCCTTCCTTCCTCCCTTCCTTCCTTCCTCCCTTCCTTCCTCCCTTCCTTCCTTCCTCCCTTCCTCCCTGCCTCTCTTCCTTCCTCCCTTCCTCCCTCCCTCCCTCCCTTCCTCCCTCCCTTCCTCCTTCCTTCTTTCCTTCCTCTCTCACTCCTCACTTCCCTCTCTTTCTTTCTTTCCTTCTTTTTTTGTATTAAAAAGAAAACTTATTGAATCAGCTTACAGAATGTGGGCTGGGTAGTCAAACAATGGCTCCCTCACACTGCAGAGGCCAGGATTCCAGAATCTTCATTCCCAAAGTCTTGGTGTCTTTGGACATGTCTGGGAACATTACAGCCACGAAATACTGATAACAATAGTTGTAGGGCTCCTTCAACTCTTACTATTCAAAGAAGGTCACCCAACCTGTCTATTCTTTAAAGAAGAATAAGTAGAGAAAGATCACTCCGACAGCAATGCATCCTCTTGATGAAAGTTCTAAGATCACTGTCAATAGAATCTCATTTAAAATGCACTGCCTTCAGGTTACTTAAAAAAGAAACATGTTTGTTTTAAAAAGAACTCCTTAATCTTCAGTAATATGCCAAAAGGGTATAAAGGAATTCATTGTGATTTTGAAGCACTTCTCAGCAAGTGTTGATTATTGTTAAAAAGAAATTTGATTGTGTTAAATAACTTTATAAACAAAACGATTTTTATTTGACTACATCTTTATTCAGTACTTTGGGGTATTTCTAGGATATTTAAATTGAACAGTTATTTTGGACTGGAAAAAAATCCTATCCCCCCCCTTCAGCTATGTTCTTTTCAACAAATATTTTAAACCCATAATATAAATGAAGTATAATGCTTCATGATTTAGGAGATTTCAAAAACTGAGGAAGTAAAATTTTTTGCTCTCTTATTATTGTAACTAATAAGAGATTATACTATCTTATTAGACACTGAGTAATTCAGTACAATACAGATAGGAATTAGTACCATTTAAATTTGTAACATGAAAAAAAATCCTACGGAACCTAGTGTGATTCACAATGATCTTTATCAAGTATTTAAAGGTTTTAAACAACATAAACCTCAATTTCTTTAAACAAAAGGGTTAAACAGTACCAAATATAACTATATCCCATGGAACCAGAGGTCAATCATCAGAAGCAAATGGATCCAAATAATTAAAAGAGAAAATGACTTTCTGTCTCTCCAGAGCTTAGGGGTCTCTTATTTCTGCTTTTTTCTTAACTGTTCTTTATTCCTATGACTTGCTCTCTCTATTTTAGTATGCACAAGGCTCAACAGGCTGTGTGTGCTGGTGTCATTTGCTGTGATAAATGCTTGAGATAGCTTGACACCATTTATATGAGGTTATGGGTTCAAACTCTTAGGTTATGGCCACGTGGCCCTACCTCTATGGGTCTATGGTGAGGAAAACAGCTGGGTGGAGAGGGCAGGAAAAAATCAAGCTGCTTATGTCATGGGTGCTGGGGGCGACAGGGAGAAAATATGAATCAGTAATGTAGGAGCAAGATATAGCTCCAAGGGATCGGGGGGAGGACCCTGTCCATCAACTGATATTCACTTTGCAAGATTCCCTCACCTCTCAACAGACTATCCATAATAAACTGAACAATAAAAGTCAGAAAGTCCATGGTCCAGTAACTTATCAAAAGTTCCATTGCTAAATACTGCTGAACTGGGGACCAAGCCTTGAACAGAGAGCCTATAAGGGAGCTTATCACACCAAAACTGCAACACAAGGATTGCCTAGACATGAATTTGCATCACGTCTCAGACCAAGAACTAATACAACTGAGTCACACTTCATACATGCAAATCTTGTAAGACCTTAAAACTGATCTCCTTAGGTCAAGAATCTACCCAGTGTTAACTAGGGTAACTGTAACTAAAGATTAAGACCACTGAGATACAATGAGACCCATATTTATAGAGTGGTATGAAATTCTAAGAAAAAAATGTAGCTTATAACAGTACCCTAAAATATACATAGAACATAAAGAAATTAATTAAATTACATTTTAAATACATGCTTAGTATAACTGCCTGTTTATAAAGGTTAGGTTCTCAAGTCATCCAAGTAAAAGCAGGACACAGTGACATATGTCTGTGATCCCAATATATGGGGAAGGTATGGGGTGGTAGGTCAAAAGGGTCTGCAATTCATGACTTACCTGAGACCTTGTTTTACAAAGAAAGCAACACAATTAAGAAAAGACACATTTATGTTTACCATACCCCATAAAAAGCTCAAATTATGGTTGGAGAGATGGCTCAGTGGTTACGAGTAGTTACTGCTCTTTCAGAGAACCAGAGTTCTGTTCCCAATATCTACATCAGATAGCTCATAACTGTCTATAAGTCTACATCCAGTGGGTATGGCACACTATTTTGGTCTCTGTGGAACCTGTACTCATATGCACATACCCACTCACATATGCATACACATACACATAACTAAAGCAAAATTAAATCTTAAAAATATAAAATCCCCAAATTCCTTCACATTTTTTTTTCAAATAACTTTTGTCTAAAAACCTGAACATCACAAGCAAGAGTTGTTAACTCACAAATACAAGGCCTTAGGATTTCTTAATTTTGTTTCTTGATGATATTATTGCAAATGAAATTCTCTTCATCTTTCTGTTCTGCCACTCTTTAGCATTTTGACTAAACTAGCACCTTTTGTTCTTGATAACAATCATAGCAGACCAGGGTGCCAATCCATGTAAGTGATACAGAATGTCTTCTCTTCTCTCATATAGTTTTTACATCACAGTTGTTTACTCTCAGTGAGTCTTTCAATATCACAGTTAGAAAGGAGAAAATGCCAACCCTAGACAAGAGCAAGGAGAGAGCAGTAGAATGCCAACAATGAGCTCCTAATGCTTAGGATTACCAGGGGATCATTTTAAACATGGCAATATACCAGATAGAATCAGACTCTTTCAATATGGAAGAAAACAAAGATGAGTTATACTATGTACATTTCATGAATAATTAATAATAACATGGAAATAAACATCAAGGTCACTAAGACCCATGGACTCCAAGATTACTTAACTGTGAAAACCACTTTCTCTGTGCCAGTTATAACCATCCTGTCATGGGGCAGCTAGAAACACCATTTGGGAACCTCTTGCTCAAATGGTACTGGGAGATCTGAAGCCCCAACTTCAGATGAGGGAAATGAAAAGAAAAATATTATGTTATTCCAAACAGAAGTTAGGTGAATTAACAGGCACCTTGTACAAAAATCCCTTCTAATAAAATGGGACTCTGTTTCCACTACACTGGTTATTTATGTGCTTGCCTCACAGATGCCTTAGAGAATCATGCTTTCTTCAGGGCCTTTGGGACTCACCAACAAAAGCTGACTGCAGATCCAAGGCGGCAAGAGGATCATGGTGTGAGTATTTGAGCAATCTGCCCATAGTGTCTATTTCTGCTAGATTTTCTGGAAAACTATAGCATTCTGTGGAGTTATATCCTGACTGGACAACTAATTTGATGTGCATCTAGATTACTTTGTTAAAAGTATCCTAGTCTGTATTTGTATTTAAAAATACATTTTATGTTTATTATGCTCCATTATGACCTGATTGCAAATGTTTTTTGTTTTTTTGTTTTTGTTTTACAACATCAAATTTGAAGCTAGAACCACAAAGCACTTCTCATAAAGAACCAAGTTTTCTTTCTTTACCCAGTGCTTTGGACAACATTTTGCCCAAACCAAAATAGTATGTCAGTTACAGTAAATAGCTTTATTAACAGGCCAGAATAACCACTCTGTAAAATGTATGCAGTAATGAACGCATGCATGAATGCCTAACATTAAAATTGAACAGGTTATGCACTGGCATCATAGCAGGGACACACTGTTGTACACTATACACCGAAACTGCTTTCCATTAATTCTTGATTAAAAGAGGGAATAAAGAATGGCTTCTTGGTGGAAAACCTTGGTAAATGCTACCTCAAGACTAACACCAATCATGAAAAATTGTGATTGGGGTCTAGGCTTGGCACACACCTGTAAATCTAACACCCCTAAAGTTACATCAGGAACACTGGATGTACAGTGAGTTTGTGGAGAATTTGTGCCATGGAATGAGATTCTCTCAAAAGAACCAAAACAAACTGTGGTGGTTTGAATATGCCTGGCTAGGGAGTGGCACTATTAGGAGGTGTGGCCTTGTTAGAGTAGGTGTGTCACTGTAGGCGTGGGCTTTTGAGATCCTCCTCCTAGCTGCCTGCAAGACAATCTCTTTCTAGCTGCCTTTGGATCAGGATGTGGAATTTTCGGCTCCTCCAGCATCATGTTTGCCTGCATGTGGCTATGCTTTCTGCCATGAGGATAATGGACTGAATCGCTGAAAATGTAAGCCAGCCACAATTAAATATTTTTCTTTATAAGAGGTACCTTGGTCGTGGTGTCTCTTCACAGCAATGGAAACCCAAACTAAGGCACAAACAATAATAAAAAGCCATATTTATAGTACGTACTATTTATAAGAGGTGGAAAGAATAACTACTTCTGTATCTTCATCTCTAAAACACTTACCTCACTCTGATCATGACAAAGAGATCAATAAATCCCAATAGAATAGTTACATTTCTCAAAACTGTCAGGGTCATCCAAAGCAAGGGAAACCTGAAAACTGTCACTGGCAAGAGGAATTGAAAATGGCACAATGACCACATGTAACATGGTATGCTTATGGGGGGAGAAACATTATGACATTAGGTAAAATATAAGTATCTCTGAATAGCATATGGGCTATAGGTAACAACGTGTCGATTGTTCATATAGTTGCTGTAGATACACCCCACTCTCGTAACAAGTTAACAATAGGGCTAACTAAGTGTGATGTATATTGACTCTTTGCACTGTTGTGATTTTTTTCTATGTGATGTTGAATTTTGTTCACTTGGTAGAATTTAGAACCATCTGGTAGATAGGCCTCTGGGCATTCCTGTGCATGGTTACTTTAATTGTGTTTACTGAGATGAGAAAACTCAGCCACTGTCAATAGCACCATTCTCTGATGGAGATCCTGAATTCAGGATCTTGATGTGAATGATTGCTTCAAGCACCTGTTCTCATGACTTCCCCACCATGCCTTACTCTTTCTTGAATTATGAGCAGAAACAAGCACTTTCTCCCTCAATTATGCTTTTAGATATACTTTTATTCATGTGTATATGCATGTGTCTCTGTCTATCATGATTGGGCCAAAGGGAGTGTTGGAGTCCCTGGAATTGAAGTCGTAGGTGATTGTGAGCTGCCCAATATTGATGCTAGAAACTGAACTTGGGTCTGCTTGTAACTACTGAGGCATCTATCAATCACCTTTCCCATCAGAATGCTCTTGCAAAGATACTTTATTATAGCAATAAGAAAAGAAACTACAACATTCTGTATACCTCAAATTCTTCTAAAACCGATCTCCTCTGTTCAGCAGGATAACATTTTCCATCCATCACAGAAATGTATAAATTTTGTAAGGAAGTTGGGATTGGCTATTATGGAAACATGGAGCTACAGAGCAAATCCCATAATTTTTAGCTCATATTTGGGAATGGCAAGAGAAAAAGAAATATTTGATCACTTACTAAGGTATTTCAGTAGATTATCAGCCCTATGACCCACCAAACAGATTGCACCCATCTCCTTGATGAGGAAGAATGAAGGGTGAGGGTGAAAGCCACACATGCTAATCTAGTGGAGGCCTCCGTGGATTGTATAAGAGACAGGGGTACTCAGCAGCCTCAGCTCTCTTCTTCACTTTACCTAAGAGTGAACAGATTAGAGGAAAAGAAAGGTGCAGAAGACTGCTTATGTTGATCACCATGGAGCTGAATTAACGTCAAGGTCCTGTCCATTGTCCTCCTTTCTCAGATGTTGTGAGCTCACAATTGCCTTTAATGGAGACAGAGGTTCCATTATTACATTTTAGACTTCCTAAAAAGTCAAATTTATTTTTTAAAATGAATACATACATACTTACATACACAAAATGATACACATGTTCTAGATACCAAAACACACACACACACACACACACAAATGCACAGGCACACACACAGTCACAAAATGAGAAAAACAGTAAGGTCGCCCAACATTTCCTTAACTCCTTTGTGCAGGTTACAGAATCAAAACACAGTAGTATCTTAGTCATTTTACAAATGCTGGAAGGATACTCGGAAAATCATAGGACTAGTGTACTCACCTGGGTTCTCTGCAGTCCTTATTTACCTGATTTTTGAGATATATCTTAAACATTACAGGAATTCTTATTACAAAACATTGTTTAATTTTGGTTAACCTAGGATTTTCTTTCCTTCTTTCTTTCTTTCTTTCTTTCTTTCTTTCTTTCTTTCTTTCTTTCTTTCTTTCTATGAAAAAGTCCCCATTCTGGTTGTTACCTCATGGTGATTAGTGTTTATGGGACACATTCTGTGAAAATTACCCTAAATCAAAAGTGGGAAGAAATTAGGGAAGGTTCAAAATATTGGGTCTCACTAGCTACTTCGTATGTCCCTTTTAGAAAAGCCTGGAATGAGAGCTCGGGATACAGCTCATTGTTTGAACACTTGTCCAGGATGTATAAGGCTTTGAGTTCCTTTGCCAGTGTTGAAAGCAAACAAACAAACCCCAGAAATCTTTACACACACACATACACACACGCATGCACACATGCACACAGGATCAGTAACAATGATTAACAGGAGAAAGTGGATCCCTTCTTTTTAAGATAAGTGCTTTGTACTTTATGGGGGAAATGGCTTATTGTGTATATGTGCGTGTGTGTCTATGTGTATATGCATGTGTCTGTGAGTGTGTGTTTGTGTGTGTGTGTGTGTGTGTGTGTGTGTGTGTATGTGTGTCTATGTATCGACACCTGAGTCTAAAGTTCTGGCAGTGCTTGTTCTTTTGGGTTATTTGTGCCTCTGTTTCTTCCTTCTATTAATTGATCATTTGCTTTTTAACTGTCTGCCTTTGATGATATATGATGCTTTCTTACTAGCAATGCCAGATGCTAGAGAGAAATCACACACACACACACACACACACACACACCACTATCTTAGTACTCTGAGTTCTCATGACTAAGCACGAAACATTCTTCCTTTATAATAGCTATTTTATGACAATCTAAGAGAATCAATACACCCACTGCATAGGCACACATGCTGCCACTGCTTGTCATTTCTTCATTTGAAAAACCTTTATGAAGGATGTGCTATAATATCCTAAACACCATTGAAACACCAAATGTATAATGATGAGTCGAAAGTTATGCCCTCATAGTGCATGGAGAGATGCACATAAATATGTAGGTAATATATTAGAGCTGAGAATGCCATAAAGAGTTGAAGCAAAGGAACGGGATACAAACTGAGGAGGGGGCTGTGTTAGACCTCGGTCTCTCTGGCTGCATACCCTCAAGCCCTCTTTCTCTCTGTGTGCCTCCTGCTCTTCAAGTCTCTGTCCAACCCACCTTGCTGTCCTTAGCGGCTATCTCCTGAAGTGGACACTTCTAACTTCTTTGGAAAGTTCTGTCAAATGATGTTTTGCTGGGGTGCACGGATGAAAGGCTGTCTTGCTTGAAGACATCCTGAAGCAGATACAGACGAAAGGATGTTTGGATATAGCACACACGTGAAGGGACTGCACAGACAGTGGAAGACGAGCACTGAGCTCTGGTTTGGTTTGCGCTGCCTCACTATTCTTCACTAACAACACACATGTATTGATTCACCTTACATAGCATTGTTGAATTCCACTTGTGGTAACATGACCATTGAGAGAAACTCACCCAAAGAACTGCTTGTGCAGTCCCTGCGGCAGCTTGCTGCCTCTGAAGCCTCACCTCAGGCTCCTTGGCAAACCTTGTGGTTTCTTCAGCCTTGATCTACAGTTGCTGGCTCGTGCCTGGTGTTTGCCTGCTGAAAGAACTGGATTTGTAGCTGCTGGTTCATGTGAGGTACCTACCTGCATAGAGAAACAGTCCAGTCCACAGCTGCTGAATCATATTTAGTGTTTGCTACAGGTCTGAACTGCTGAGAAAGAAAATCGAGCTTGCCCCCAAAGAACTATTGCTGAACAGGTCCCAATATTTTAATAATATTTCTCTTCTTCTACTTCAGCTGGGTGGTGGCTAGAGGAGACCTTGAACCCTTGTTAAAGGTAGATTGCAAAAAATTAAACCTACAGTCTCTTCTGCTCTTTTCCCTTAAGCTGACGTTCCTGATGGCTTTATGAAGTCTATAATATTTTTCCACCTCATGGTCTGCCATGCTACCACTGCTACGGTGCACCATCTGCCTTAGGCTTAAGGTTGGGTGCACAGTCCAACCTTAGCCACAGTTGTTTTTATGGTCCACTCTCTCTCTCCTTTAAAAACATTCATTTTACAAAGTGGAAGAAAAAGCATATTATTTTAAATATCAATCTCAAAAAGTGCCACATAATAAAGTCACACTTGAGCAGACACTTGAGAGCAACAGAAGGGCCAGCTATGCAAAAATTGTGGGTAGAACACCAGTAGGAAGGTAGAGTAGGAACACAGCTCTGTAGTGGGAGGGATTGGGAACTAAGATCATCAGAGGCAGCCACCATCACCTGAGGGATGGATCAAGGCAGGACGCTATGGGGAAGGCAATGATAAAGAATCGTGAAGGAACAGCCAAAGGCAGTTACGCTAGGTTTTCGTAGATGGCAAAACTCTGACTTGTACTTCAAATGGAGATTCCACTTTAGGCATTTGTGAAATTCTGTTGGGATGCTGGCCCACCTACTTTAAATTAAAGGTTTATGTTTTTTTCTGGTTTAATATTCTTATCTTAGCAGAAAAACTGCTGTTCATTATCATAGTTCATATAATTGTTTTTCTATAATTAAAAATAAAACAACTTTTCCTTGAGTTTTACCTTTGAAACAGCATCTGGCTCTGTCCAAGAAGGCCCTCAAACTCATAATCCTCCTGCTTCAGCCTCCTAAGTGTTAGACTTACGGAGTGTGGTGCCACTATGTCTTGCTACTCTAAATTTCAACTGAAAACAGATTACAGTTTTGGTTTTAGGGGTGCATTTGAACTGTTGTCACTACTAGCTATTCTTTTCAAATATTTTTTGATTTAGCATTCATGGAAGATTGATTCTTCTTGAAGTTTACTAGAGCCTTCAAGTCCTCAAGTTCTTTGGCTTACAATGTAATAACCATTTCATTTCTTATTTTCCAGAGTTGATAGAGTAAGAAATTCTTTTCCCTTTACAGTTGTCCATTGCTTCACCAACTTAACTGCCTTTAGTTAATTAATCTATTGTCTTTGATTGATTTACATTATTTAAAATTCTCACAATATTTTAGAAGATTATTTTTTATCTGCCAAGTTTATTTAGCAGCCAAGAATCCCTTTGAGCAGCCAAGCTACATGCTGAATCCTGATGAAGTTTGTAGAGATCTAGAATCTACTTCCTTGCGTTGGGCAACAAAGCAATGTAACAAGGGGATTTTACAACCCAGATTTGCTACCAATTACTGCCAGATCAGGTTTTTCTTTCAAAATGTGTTATACAAAGCTCATCAGAAAAGATTATCAAAGCCACCACAATTCTTACTTGTGACATGTGACAATAAACTATTAAAAATCACCAGACCCAGTTATAAATCCTAAGCAGCCATAATGTTATAAACCGTAGATGGCTAGAGAAACTAGGAGTTTTAAATACCAGCAGTTAAATCAGCCATCTCTAATTCAGTATGAAGTGAGAAATTGCTTAAATTTATAACCAACATCTACATATGATTTTGACTAGGGAAAGACTGTGTGTGTGTGTGTGTGTGTGTGTGTGTGTGTGTTTGATTTAATAACCAAACCTTTTTAATAACCTTTTGTAGCACAAAAAGGAACTCTTTTCTTTATCAAAGGAAAGTCCAATTTGCTTATTTTGCAAACATAGATTCCCAGTCTGTGGTGGTTTGAATGAGAATAGACCCCGTTTGGCTCCTATGTTTGAATGATTAATTACCAGGGAGTGGAACTGTTTAGGAAAGGATTAGGAAGTGTGACCGTGTGTGTGTGTGTGTGTGTGTGTGTGTGTGTGTGTGTGTGTGATTTCAGGTGCCTATAGTAGCCAAAAGAGTATATCAAGTTCCCTGAAGCTGAATGAGGTTAGAAGTGGTTGTGACCTGGCCATCATGGGTTCTGGAAACCAAACTTTTGCCCTTCTCTAAGATCAGTATATGCTGTTAACCTATCTATTCGCCATCTTAATAAACTCTAAGGACTCTCCACACACAGCTAAGAGAGTTGTCGAAAGGGGTCCATGAGGAAAACATAGCTCACTATTCTTTCATTTCATTCATTCACAGGTGCTCTGTTAGGCTCACAAATGTGGAAGAAAGTATAACAGTTCAGCAAACACTAAAGTAGTGTGTTAATACTGAGGCAAACAGAGTGTACAAGTTGTAACGAAATATGAAGAGTACCACGAAGGGAACAGAGACAACAGAAACGCCTGAGCTCATAGAGGTGCGGTCACTTCCATTTGAAACTGTTTCAAAACGCCAGGTAAATACCGTGACAATAATTAGTGTAGCTAACCTAATAATTACCTAAATGCCTGAGAGGTATGCGGAGTGGCAGTAAGCAAAACGGATTCTCTGGATCCTGTCAGAATCTTATTAAAATGGTGTCGGGTGAGGTGTGACAAGATCCCATAACTAAAAGCAATTTGCTGTCATATGCAAATTAGCAGTCTGACTGTGATGCCTAAGACTGTCATGATGCTGTCACAAAGCAAGAAGCTTTATGTTACATCACGTTCCTACTTTTACTTTTTTTAAAAAGGCCATTCATGAAAACTATGTGTCAGTCACTAATGTATTTTTAGGTTGTTTACAGTATTCTCTACAAAGCAAGCATGTATAATAGATGATTGCGAGGTAATATTTAGCTGGCTAATATTTAACATTAAAGTGTAGACTAATAGAGTTGATAGAGCTGTTCCTCCTGGTTACCATTAGAGTTGTGGGAAATTAAATGAATTGTTGTGTTGGAACATGAAATAGAGCATTAGGTTTGGAGGAAAAAGTAGTTTTATATGACTGTATGCTGAAAATATAGATCAGAGTTGATTAATTAAGAGACACTAGGATGAAACAGAGAGAGAAAAAGAGGAGGGACTTATAATTGCTTCTCTTTAAGCATGGAACACACAAACCCTCATGGTCTTGGCCAACTCTTCCACAAGCTCCCTCACATTCCTCTGTAATTTAACAAGGACCCTCCTCCTCCTCCTCTTCCTTTTGTCAAAACATGACTGTGAACCTGTCCTTTTTCATCTTGTCTTCTCTGAGTCTCTGAATGAAAGAATCTGTTCTAGTCCCAGGAAAAGCATTATTTCTTTCATGAACTGAAATAAACTCAGTTACTCAGGCCTTAAGCTTGACATGTCTGACAATTCACAATTTGTTATTCACCCTCTGAAGACAGAGAGCATCTACCCAAATACAAAGTATGCTGGGGTTCCAAAAACTGTGGCCAGAGGGAAAGGAAGAAAAGTGTGATCAAGCAGAATAATGAAGGACAGAGAAGCTGAGGGGTATAGCTATGCTTCTTTGGTGTGTGTGTGTGTGTGTGTGTGTGTGTGTGTGTGTGTGTGTGTGTGTTTCCTATAAACTTCGATTTGGTTCCTACAGAGATCAGCAGTACTTTCTCACATTTGTTTACTCTCATATCTTAAAATACATGTATTTATTTATTTGTGGTGACATCACATGTGTGCCATGATGTGTGTGGAGGTCAGAGACAACTTCCTTGAATCAGATCTTCTCTTTCATCATGATGAACCCAGGGATTGAGTTCAGGTCATCAGGCATGGTGGCAAACGCCCTTACATGCTGCAGTGTCTTACTGGCTTCTTATTTGTTTGTATATGGGACACACGTAAAATCCATATGTAAGTCATCTATGCAAAATTTAATGTTTTTAGTGGACCTGGAGATAGGCACAATCACCTGGATTTTAGAACGTTTTTAATCACTCTAGAAAGAAAGCTTCTCATTGTCTAGTTGTCATGCTGGCTGTTTGTAACACACAGCCCTCAGCAAGCACTCATTTACTTTATGTTTCTATATATTAACTTACGAAGAACATTTCACATAAACAAAATTATGTGATTTTTTTGTGCTTGGCTTGGGTGTCAACTTCATTGGATACTGTCTTTAAAAACATGTGTTTTTGAGACAGGGTTTCTCTGTGCAGCCCTGGCTGTCGTAGAATTCACTCTGTAGACAAGGTTGCCCTTGAACTCAGAGATCTGTCTGCCTCTGCCTCCTAAGTGCTAGGATTAAAAGTATGTGTTATAAAATACCATGATCAAGAGCAACTTGCTGAAGAAAGGGTTTATTTAAGCTCATTGTTCCACATCACAGTCTATCACTGAATGAAAGTCAATGCAGAAATTTAAACAAGGCAGCGACATGAGGCAGGAACTGATGCAGAGATCATGGAGGAGTACTGGATACTGCTTTGTTTCTCATGGCTTGTTCAGCACTCTTAATAGCACCCAGTCCAGGGCTGGCACCACCCACAGTGAACTGGGCCCTCTCATCACAATCCCCAGTCCATCAAATGTACCATACACAACCCCACCAGCCAAACTGGAGGGGGCATTTTCTCATGTGAGGTTTCCTCTTATAAAATGACTCCGTGTTGTGTGATGTTGATGTAAAACTAGGCACCATTGACTATGGGATACCCACACAACTAGTAAAATGGTATTTCTGGTTGTGTCTGGGAAGCATCTTCAGGTCATATTTCCATTTTACTTTTTAAAATCATGAAGGTCTGCCCTCATCTTGTGTAGGAAGTAGCCATCTAACCTGCTGAGGATTTAGATAAAACAAAAAGACAGAAGACAGGCAAATTCTCCCTCTATTAGAGCCAGATCCACATCTTGATCTAACCACAGACATCAGAACTTAAATCAGGTTGCTTTCAGGTTGGCCTTTCCTAGTGTCCTTGGGCCTCCAACATTGATAGTTAAGTGATCAGTTCACTTGGTAATTTGTAATTATGTTTTTGTTTTCCTCCCCCCTTTCTTCCTCCTCCTCTTTCTCCTCTTCTTTCCCTTCCTCCCTTTCCTTCTCTTTCTCCTCCTCCTTCTTGTCTTTATTTGAGTAATTGTCATCCCTTCTGATTGTTCCCTAAATCCCATTCACATAGTTCACATAGTCCAAGGTGAAGATAGATGGCCCTCTATTGGAAATGACTCTTGATGTTGTTGTAAGATTGACATAATGAATTTGAATGATAAGAACTGAAAGTCTCCAAAGAATGAAGCTAAATGCAATTTTGAAAAAATAATGAAGTGGTAAACTGCATTTGCAGAATTGCTTGTGGAAACTAGAATAGACATGAAATGAGGTAATGGAAATGCTGGAGTGATACGTTTAATATTGTGGTCCCAAGAGATGTCATGATACTGGCAAAACTAATCAATTTAGATTATTCAGCCTGCTTATTACTTTCACTTCAGGGGAATTCCTGAATCATTAAACTTAGCAATTTCTATAGCTACTATGGTTCTCTGATTACATTGCTCACCTAATGAAACAGTAAACAGATTCCCAAATTAAAAGCCCCCAAGGGGTGCAAGGCTAAAATATTTATCTTTTCAAATATCAAATATTTAATCAGGGTTATTAGCTATTTTAAGTTAGGCTGAATGAAGTTTCATCCTATAACTCACTTCAAGTAGAGAACTTAAGTTTTTATATTTTTTAGTTTTTTTAGTTTTTTAGTTTTAAAATACATGCAAATAAAACCCTATATTTTCAAGTGAAGGTTTATATGGACATAAGACATGATAGAAGAATTTAGTGAAGATAAGTATGCATTCTTGTAGTTGAAGGGAAATCTGGCAGGATATCACTGTCTGATAGACCTTCTTATTAGCTCTGTTCTGCTTTCTTTCAGGAAGTGAGCACATTGTGTCAGGAGCTATTCCTGAGCTGTTAGTCATACATTGGGTTCTCCATACAGGATGCCTTTAGGAGCAGGACAGGCCCTCAAGACTGATTAATAATAATATTTATTGCAGCTGATGATGCAGACTGCCTTTCAGCTCACTTATGTCCTTTGAAGTCATGTTGTTAAGTGTGAATTAATTTTATGCTTCTTAATTAATTTTATGTGACTTCTTAAGTTACATAGGTAGTGAAGACACAAAGCACATAAATACAACTGCACAAAAAAATACATGGAAAGAAACCTCCTAACTCTACTTGGCACTTGGCTTAGAAAACTTTAAGGCATATGGGATAAGCCATGTAGAAATAAGTCATTTATACATACTATTTGACCACATTGATCAACTCTACTCATTTGTTTTCCAAACTCTTAAACATGAAAGATTTGTAAAAGAGATACATTTGTAAATACATATACACAGCGAGAGGGAGGGGAGAAAGAGATAGAAAAACAGAGACAGAATCAGAAACAGAGACATAGGAAGAGACAGAGGGAGAAAGAGAGGCAGAGAGGGACAGAGACCGAGAGATAGAGTATTTAGTTTGTCAATATTAGAAAGTTATTCTGAAAATGAAAAAGACATATGTAATAATTTTACCCTGTGTTATATATAGAGTTATACTACTATTTTTTTAAACAAAAATAGATGTTTTTATGTTTATGAGTATTTTGTTTGCATACATGTACATTCATTACACATGTGGCGGTCAGAAGAAGTCATTTGATCGCCTGGAAATAGAGTTATGTACAATTTTGAAATAGTATATGATTTGTTGGGAACCACACCTGGGTCCTCTGTAAGAGGATCAAGTGCCTTAACCTATAAGCCATCTTTATAACCCCTTAAAAGAGCAATTCTTAAATGACTCTTCTAAACAAAAGCGTTATAAATTATATGATTTAATGAACTGTACATGAATATGTGAGAACCAGCTATTGGCCAGGTCATTATCAGTCCTCTGGGTATTTAACTTCAAATCTACCAGCAGACCTCAGAGTTAAGACAGGATGTTCTGAGAACCCAGGCTTCCTGAATCTCTCTTATGGTTACCACTTCTGGCTGTTATCGCTGCATGCGAGAAGACAGTAAATCAATACTTCTTAGGTCATCCATGCTAAAGATATACAGAATTCATAAATATTGTTCATGAAGGAATCTTTTAAATTATTTATATATTAATTACAAACATGACCATTTTCATTAAACTAATCTTGTTTTCTGTTCTTTGTCTAACTTCCTATGCACCAAAAATATAAGCAAAATATACCTGAAGTGAAACAAATGTTTCTAAATGTTTATCTCATATCAAGTTGTATATTTAAGTACATATTTGACTTTCACCTTTTCACTCTTCCAAAACTTTGTATCATTTACCTCTTATACCTAGCAACATAGACAATGTTTTATAAACTGAACTGAGTCTTGGGTATTGTACTAAATATTGCCAGCAAGAACTGAATAACAGCCAGGCAGTGGTGGTGCACGCCTGTAATCCCAGCATTCGGGAGGCAGAGGCAGGCGGATTTCTGAGTTCGAGGCCAGCCTGGTCTACAGAGTGAGGTCCAGGGCAGCCAGGGCTACACAGAGAAACCCTGTCTCCAAAAAAAAAAAAAAAGAATTGAATAACAGATTCATCCAAGATTGAAACATTCTTTTCTGGAGGGACACACCTAAAGTAGTAAGGTAAACCACTCAAAATATTTTCAGGAAGGTCCTAAAACTGAGCAGATTTACTAGGGCCCTCCCTGCTGAAGTAAACAAGCAAAACTATTGAGAAACACTTTCAGACTTTACTATATATGTATACACTCACATATATATGAATAGATAGATAAAAGACATAGTATATATTAAAGATGGGAAGGCCAGGGGCCATTAATTTGAGAGAGAATAAGGGCGGGATACATTGGAAAAGTTGGAAGGGAAAATGCAAGGGGAAATGATATAACTATATTTTAATTTAAATAAAAGGAGTTGTTGGAGTTGAAAAAAAGAGGTACAGATGGGATGTACAAAATTCTTAAACACAATTTGAAATTAACTCTCCAAGAGGAACTTGCAGTAGGCATCCAATATGTACTTGAAAATGAACCTATGTTAAATCAGTTATATATTTTCAGGAAAAAAAAATAGATATGACCTAAAATAACCCAACTCAAGCATTCACTGACTCTTTGAATTTAGTGTCTATCTCCTCTAATATGTACTACTGAGTAAAATGAGAAATAAACAGCCTATCAAGAAAGAATTTTTAGCTAATTTTACTAAGTCACATCTTGGCATAATGCAGTCAATTTATACTCACTGCCAACCTAAAGCAACAAAAAGAACTCTTGGCCTCAAGAGATGTAATGAGGATGATTAGAGAGAAAATGCTTCTGGGGAAGGTTGAGTTGTGAAGATAGAAGTGGGAGGAGGGTTAGTTAAGTAACAAAGAAGCATGCCAAATGCCATAGCCATAGAGACACCAGCAGAGAAGACGTGCTGGTGGGACTCCTCATAATTTGGGAATGGACGTTATACTAAGAGACTATGGGGAAGAAAACAACAGAAGGAACAGAAGAAAAAAAAAAAAAGAATTGTTCCTTCTGGTCAGGAACAACTCAATTTGCTACTTGAGTTTGCAGCTAACCACTATGGTGATGTAAACACGTGGAAGTTTTGTTGATAATGGAGCACACAGTGTGATTTCTAAGCTCTTGGAAACGCAGACTGGAAGTACAAGGCAGGAGCCAATAGGCACACAGAGTGTTCGGATCTCTAGCATGATGCTTTAATAACTTTAAGTATAATGATCTTCCATCATGTTGACCTCTCTAGCTAACTTAAGATTATGTTTCCTTCTCTATGCTAATGTAGCTAACTGACATTGTCTTTGCTTACATTAGTGTTCTCTGTGCTTCCTCCTATCATGATGGCAACTGTTATTAGACAAGATATACCCAGTTCTCTCACTGATGATGAAGATGATGGCTGTGCAAAGATATTTCCTTGGAGAAAAGCAGTCTTGAATAAACTACTGCCTCGGATTGATTTAGCTGTGTTAGGAGAAATCTCTGAAGTCCTCAGAACCCTGGCTTTCTCACCTTAAATAAATAGAAAACAAAATAGCTACATGGTAAGGTTTGGAGAATTGCTCACTATTTTATTCATGATTCCTAAAATAAGACCTCAGGGAGCTGTGTACATATTTATTATTGAAGGCTAAGTACCATGATGCAATTTCCCATTTTTCCAGTTTCCCTTTAAGACAAATATACACTGGCAGGGGCTCAGGAGCTGAGACAACCAAGCCTGGAACTTTCCTGTCATTCTAACTCCTGGTCATTAGTGCTTCCCAAGAGCTAAGCAGCTGAGCTGCTCCCCAAACCTATGCAAAACAGCTTGGGCTTCCAGTATGTAATCAAGCTGACAGGGCCACTGCTGATATAAATGAGAACTCCACGGCCAGGTGGCCTTGGGGACTGTACAGTGCAATTAACCTGCCCATTTCTGAGCCCAGAGAACCCCAGAGAGGTGGTTGCCTTGTCATTGGCTGAGTTTGGTTCTGGCTGTTAATTTCCAAGCAGCTTTACCCATTTCCCTTGTTGCTCTGATCAGAACCACCTACAGAGAAGGGCATGCCGAATGCAGGGACGAAAGGGAAGCACCCATTCCATTAAGATGGTTTCATAAGACGCATAAGGAAGCAACCCATTGGGTTTGTTTGTTTGTTTGTTTTTAATATGGTGCGATGTCCACAGTATAAACAGTAGACCTGGTAAGAGAGCAAATAGGGAGTCTTACCCCAGGAGTGCAGGAAACCAGTTCAAGAAGAAAGCTCAGGACTGGAAAGGTTTAGTCTTCTATGTTGCTGGCTTCCAATCTACATCCGTTTAGTGATTCTCTTTTTCCATTCCTAAAGACAGGAATAACAAAAAAATCTGCCCCCTGGAAACGCAGCTGGCAGTTTTGCAGCCCTCATTAGAACATGTTGACAGTGGGAAACAGCTTTGGTATCTGCAGAACTGGCTGTCATTTATGCCAAAATCTGACAGAAATAGAAATAGTAACATCAATATTATCAGGGTACCAGGAGTCAGTAGCTGCTCTGAGTCTGCAGACTTTGCAAGCAGTGTCTTGTATCACATGGGGGTTTCTTAACACCATTTGTATATGGGAGATAGGAAAATGGCCACTATATTTGAGCAGGTAGCCTGACTTTGCTGTTCAACTGTGTCTTTCCCCAAGCCGTTTACCTCTTTTTAATTACAGGAAAAGCTAGAAAATTAAATCCATTCTAATGGAAGTTTTAATTAACAGAAAATTTCCAGAAAGCAATTTAGATAATTTGGCCATATTATCAGTAGCTTTATTTTAAAAACATGTTGAACCAGAACACCATATCAAAGTTTATGTAGAAATTGAGGCAGGACAATAGGGGACAGCATAATTTCCAATTATTTATTCCAGGACGAAAGAACCTCAAACCCCACTAGAGTGCTCACCAAACCACAATATCTGCCTATATAAATCTCATTGAAAATGCATAAAAAGATTTCTAAGTACAAAAAATCTATCTTTGTAATAAAAAAATTGATTGAACAACAGTAAAACATTAAATAAATTGTCCTTCATAGTGAGTTTCATTTAGCTGTTAAAGAAAAGGAATTTAATGATTTTAAGTGACATGAGAAAAATACTTGTTTTTTCTTTTGTTCTTATTCCAAAGAACAGTTCATAATCTCTGTGAGGGCTGTGGTTAGTGTATGTATATTAAAACTTAATTTAAAAGAATAACACTCCTATCAGGAATAAGGAATCAGAGTGGTTTTGTGAAGCCTCTGATCTGTCTCCTCTCTCTACTCCTGTCTTGTCTCCTATGGTCAACTCATTAATCCTACCTCTGCCTATAGGAATGGGGAGGTGAGTGCCACACCCGACTGCTTATCATTTCCCTTCAATGTGTTAAGTGTAGAAGAACAGCCTATCAGGAGTCAGGCACACTTAAGACAGTGCTAAAGTAAACGAAGCAAGAATCCAAGCCATATTAATACTAACACCTATCATTAACAGCATCACTCCTTTATGTCAAATTTATATTGCTTTATGATCCACACTCCCAGAAGTCTCGAGGAAACATCTGTTAACCTCAGACAGGATGCATACCGCAAGCAAAGGAAATAATTCCATCCAAATCCAAACTGGAGCAATGACTTCATGGAGTTACTTGAAGGAGCATGGTAGATTCAAGACAACACAGTCCTATCTCAGTGTGAGTGGAAACCCCATAAAGGTTACTTCAGTGGAGGACCAGCTCAGTTAACCTTCTAACTCAGCTTCATTATCTTCAGCAACCTTCAGATCACGTATAACTTTGGGACAGGAGGGACAGATGGACAGAAATCCAGGCAAGAGTCAGGTAATAATCCCCATCTTCCTAAAGAGCATGCCAGTATCTCTGCTACCATTACCACAGACCTATCCTTCACTGTCTTATCTTTCTTATTTTATCACTATGCCTGAGGGACTAAACTTCATGATAGCTCACCGTAGCCATTTTCCCCCTTCCATTTCCAAAGTAAAGAGAATTTCTTTAAGAGTTTTAAAATTTGAAAATAAGATAATACTTTTTCTCTAAAAGCATAAATTCTACGTGCAGATTTAAAGTCTTTTTGAAATGAGCCACATAGGTGTAAAAGAAATTGATAGCAGTGCCTTCAGACCTGTGAAACCCCCAGAAGGGAACAACCCAGGATCACTTAGAAATGCTGCTAACGCAGTGAAAGTAGATGAGGTGCTGAACTGACTTGAGAGTTTCTGAATTGCTCAACTATTATGGATGTGAGACAAAAATCATGAATGTTGACCGTAGCTCAAATAGCTCAAAATCAGAGCTCAATATCTTCTTTTCTCTTCAAAACTATCACTTTAACTTGAGTGCAGATAATCTATTTTAAAGCATAAAATGGCATCATTCTGACAATCCTCTGCTTTCTTCTACCCTCTTAAGATAGGTACTGACATTGCCTGAAGGAACTTGATGAGTGTCAATAAAAGAATTACAATGAATTAGAAAAACATTTCTAAGCAAATCAAAATATTATGGTAAGAGATATGAAGTTTTTCGCTGAGTGAAACTGTATGCAGAATATTTGCTATGGCTGCCTCCGAAGTTCACTAGCAGTTGATAAGGAAATCACATTTTGGCCTGGACAGTTGTCTTACTGACTGTTCTTCCAGAGGTCCTGAGTTCAATTCCCAGCAACCACATGATGGCTCACAACCATCTGTAATGGGATCTGATGCTCTCTTCTGGTGTGTCTGAAGACAGCTACAGTATACTCACATAAATTTTTTTTTTAAAAAGTAAATCAGAGTTCAGTTTTGTTTTGTATATCACTTGACTTTCTTTTGTCTGCTGTGTCTTCTTGGGGGAAAAAAGCAATGATTTTTATTTTATTAGGAAAATAATAAAAGAAGCAGAAGGTAAATGCAAAATAACTAGTCAAATGCTAATTAGAGATAGACTTGACTGCAAAGAGCAATGGGCAGGTTAAGGGAACCAGGGGTTCCCTTAAGTACACACTGAAGTCATTTGATGAATTGACTAGGAAGTGAAGTTGGTCATAGATAGAAACTAACCAGGGAAGTGGAGTTTAGGGTAGGATCCCTGCAAATGCCACGGCCAGCAGAGAAACCTTCTAAATGAGGCAAGATGGAAATCAGTTCAACACAATTTAGTTATAATGTGTTGGGGTGTTGGTTTAAACTCCTCCAGTCTGACCCTGGGGCAGTTTATTTTTGACATATTTAAATATAATACAACTTTGGAAAAAAGTTCCCTGTTAACAATTATCACAGTATTGCTTAAGGTGTGGCCACAACCCAACTCTTTTACAAAGTACATACAAAGTCCATGTGACCTCTTCCACAAGAATGGGTTATATGGTGCAAGCACCTAGAGGAGGATCTGGTATGGTCTAGGTCATCATAGAAGCAATCAAGATACAAAGTACATGTGGCATCTCCCCTAGGGTTCTGGTGACTGGGAAACAACTGATGAGGATGCTCACAGCTAACCATTGGGCTGAGCCCAGGGACTCCAATGGAGGAGTTAATGGAAGGACTGAAGAAGCTGAAGGGGTTTGCAAGCCCAATATCAACCAACCAGACCCCTAAAGCTCCCAAGAACTAAACCACCAACCAAAGAGTACACATGGAGGGACCCATGGCTCCAGCTGTATATGTAGCAGAGGATGGCCTTGTCTGGTGTCAATGGGATATGATGAATTGAACAATCCATAAAACCAACAAAAGATTAAGAAATAAACAAGATCATCAAATGCCAACCAAACTAAGCAAAATGGAGAAAAGAATCAAGTTAATACAATTGGTGATGAATGGGGTGGGGGGCATACTACAGAATCTAACAAAATGGAGACAATTATAGAATACTAAGAAATGTTATACTTCAAAAAATTAGGATAAAGGGATTAATAGACATGTATCACATATTAGCTACAAAATTTTAAAAAAGAGGATATAAACAACTTAGGTCCATAACAAGAAGTTGAATAGTAATGAAAAGTCTACCAACAAGATCATCCCTGATTCTGGGAGGCTAACCCTCTACCCTATGAAGAGATGACACCTAAGTTCTTCTAATGCTTTAGTAGAGTACTGAAGGAATAATACCAGTCAAATTCTACCCTGCCACATTTCTCTGATATCAAAGCCAAGTCAGGACATCATGGGAAAATTTCTTTGATAAACGTAGATGACAAATTGTCAACCAAGAAATCTTGCAAACTGAATTCAAGAATGTAGAGAGTGGAGAACACCCAGGTAAGTGAAAGCCTGGGTGAATGTATATTGTTAATTTGGGCCCAGCCATGACAAAGACAAGGACTAAGTCTTAGAATCTACAGACAAAACTTTCCCCCAGATGTGTCAGGCTTGGAATTGGCAAAGCCGTCTTCCTCTTGTCCAAGTGTGAGTAACTGACTACTGTGTACCGAAACTAGCAACTGCAATCTCTTCCTTACAAATGGTTCCAACCTGAGACTGCTCCCCTCAAAGGCTGCCTACTGAGGGGAGCCAGCCAACCCCCTTGCCCTGTGCTGCACATGGTAAGCACACTGAAGGTTGTATGTGGTATGTGGTAGGTGCTGTTCCATGTGTGTGTGCGCACACACATCCCACCTGACCTCAGTTTTTCTACAGGTGTCTGTGCTATCTTCATTCACCCACCATCCACATCAATGGTTCCTGGATCCAGCTGCAAAGGACACAGTTCAAGAATATATTAAAGAATTGCCAAGTTTATTTCAGGATTGCAAAGATGATAAAATGCATGTAAATCGATAAATAGACTCAAGAACAGAAAACATATTATCATAATAGGTGCAGAAGGCAGTTGGCAAAGCTCAATAACCTTTTATAAGAAGAGAATAGAAGGAACATGCTACAGCATAGTACATTTATAGCACAAACATATAACCATGGGAGTACTGAAGTATAAGACAAATAGAAATTAGTTACTCTAACATCTAAGCAAAATTGCCCACTCTGCATGTTTATTCAACATAATGTTTGAAGTCCTAGTTATAGCAATGAGATGAAGGAAAAACCTAAAGGGACACAAACAGGAAAAGAGGAAGCCAAGATACTGTAGCTGAAGGTGATGTGACACTGTAGGTTAAAGGTCCTGTGGACTTCACAGAACTCTTAGATATATTTTCAGCCAAGCAGCACTGAATCAACAGATAAAATCAATGTTTTCTAAATATTGGTAATGAAGCTTCTATTAATGAAATAAAAAAAAGACAATGTAATAGACTATACTTATGAAGTCTCATCAACATGGCTACTTAAACAATTCCAGAGAGATACAGATACAGACACAGATACAGATATAATATAGTGTGTATGTATATATGTATGTATGTATTTTTGTATATCTGTATATGTGAATATTAGGTATATTTGTATTATTTGTATGTGTCTAGGTGTCTAAGTGTCTATGTATCTATCTATATACATATATATATATATATATATATATATGAGTCTATGTCTGTATGTATCTATTTGTATATGTTTACAGATATGTATACAAGTATATGTATATATGAGGAAGCCGTAAATTAAGAAAGAACAAGGGGGATGCTGGAAGAAGAAAGGTGAAGGGGGAAATGATGTAATTATATTATAATTTCAAAAAACAAAAGCTACTGTTTAAAAAATTAAAAATAGAACACCAGCAATAAACTGAAGGAAGGAAATGGAACACAAAATACTTCTACAATGAAAACATAAAGACACTAAAGAAAATAGTAAAGAATATGTAAGAAGATGAAAGACCTCCCATGCTGATAGATGGCAGAATTAATAGTGTGAAAATAACTATACTATGAAAGTTATCTGCAAATCCTATGCAACCCTTATAAACATTTTAATTATTGTCTTCATTGAACCCCAAAAATCAATCCTACAATTCAAATAGAAACAGAAAAGTCAGAAGATTGCCAAAGAAATCCAAACCAGAATGAACAATGTTGTAGACCCCTAATTTGAAATTTTGCTACAGAGCAATAATATCAAAAAATGGTATGGTATTGGCAAAATTCCAGACATGTAGACAAAGGAACAGAATATATAGGACCTGTCCTCCCCAAAATGAAAAACCTATGTGGTTACAGCAGCCTAATTTTTGACACAGTTTTCCAAATATATACAATGAAGACAGTCTCTTCAACAAAGGTACCAAGAAAATCTCCTATTTATATGAAAAATGGTTAACACCTGGTTTGTTTCTCTCCCCTGCAGAGATAACACTTAAAAATGAATCAAATACCTTAATGTAAGAGCCAAAGCTTTGAAACTGGAAGTGGTAGCTGTGTACTTGCTGCCTGGGACCAAACACATCTCCAGATGCCATGACCCACATAGTTTAGGGATTTGCTTAACTGGGGTGTTGGGTAAAGAAGAAATGACAGACCCACATTTAGGAAAGCTGGGATTTGCTGGTCCATATGTTCTGAAGGTGGAGTACCTGTAGCAGCCCAGAAACTGAGCATGTTTGTTTATTTTATATATCCAAATAGACAAGGGTTTTATTGTATAGAACTGAGTAAGGAAGCTGGTTTAGCTAATCTCAGCATGGAGTCTTTGTACTGAAGAAGTTTCAGGCTGTGAATATCAGGGAGAAGGAGGATGCAGCTGACATATTCCATACCTACTGTCAGCATCTTCACATGATTTTGTCATTTTCCTCTGCCTGATGCAAAGAAGGCTTTGCCATTCTGTATCAGGGCAGTGACATCCTTGACATGTAAATAACATGCATTCATTTAGACCTTTCTCTGCTCCTCACACCCAGGCAGTGTTTTTATTATTGCTATTACTATTATATTATTATTAATAACTATTAAGTTGACAATAAGGATTAATCCTCAGGGAAATATAAGTGGAAATGGTTTTGAGATTCCTTCTCTCTCCATTAGAATGGCTAGCAAGGAGAAGACAAATGGACAGAAATTACCTTCCTGGCTACCCAACAGTAGGTACACAGTGCTGCCTCTTGGGCGGTAGGTGCCACTGGAGTCTGTGAGCTGGGCTTGTCTGTCATCCCATCCTAGTGTTAAAAATTCAGATGATCTTCATACAACTAGAATAACTTGTCATTTTAAGAACTAGGTCTATGTCAAGTTAGATGAGTAAAATAAGCCAACAGATAAAAATTCAACATGGCAAGTGTGTTGGGATTAACCTAAAAACATTTAAAGCAGCCTTTTAAAACTGCTTTAAAGATTGATCATTAATACCCCTAAAACAAAACCAGAGGAGCTACATTTTTAAAACAGAAGATGTTAGGAAAAGAACTGAAATCACATTTTAGAATCCAAAATACAATAGCAAAAAGAAAAAGAACTAAAATTTCCTTTTGAATAAAGATGAAATGGCTGATTCCAGCATTTATTCTGTGACCAATGTTTCTCTGGCAAGAATAAATACGAAATTGGATCAAAACACAAAGTATCAGTACTCTTCAAGATCCTCCCTGAGCTTCCAGCAGAGATAGAGCCCAGAGAGAACAATTCCATCTCTTAAAAACCACTTGAAAGTTACCAACAAAGGCAGAGCCTAAAGAGCAGAATTCTAGAGAGAGGAAAAACACATTGTGGCAAGCAGAGAATTCTTACTTTTCCACTGGAGTATTGCTGCATGTTAAAAGCCAGAAAGGTTTCTAATAGACAGATTCAGTGGCTCCATCTCTGGGTCCAAGCTGGGGATCCATAGTTAGAGTTCAAAGCATCAAGGTAGACCAAGCATTTAATAGAGTCAACACACAGAGAAACAGAATGTAGAAACAGAATGGGGAAAATAATAACTCTATCATATTTTCCTCAAATAAATATTTATTGCTAAAGCAGTAAAGAACCTCAGGCAGCGATGTTGATCAGGAAATAGTGGCTAGACATCCTAAGGATGAACAGAGTTAGGCAAGACTCACAATGCTCGAGAGAAATGTATTCTGTGTTCTTGGACATTCACAATTTCCAAGAGAAAACAGAAAGGACAATGAGAACAATCAGAAACAGAATATACCTCACAAATCTAAATCAGGGTTTCTATAAGGGAACCACCCGTGAGAAAGCAAGGTACATTCTCTTCCAAAGGGTGGAACAAGCCAATGTCTCAAAATATCTGTGATTTTTTTTTTCATACCCGTTAATCAACCTTCAGTATGGCATTTGTAGGAAGAACAGCAGACAGGAAAAATAAAGCAAAACCCAAACAAGAGAAACAAAAAAACAAAAAGCAAAAAACAAAGTAAGTGGCAGTGTCCTTTTTTAATCAATACAGAGCACTCCAGATTGTAACCTATCAGACAAGGACAACTCTAAAATGACTGTGATTAAAATATTAAGAAAAATATATGAAAACAAGCAGAATTTTAGTTTATGGTTTTCCTGAAAAAAAATTTAAAAGTTAATTGAAAAATAAACCAAATATAAAATGTAAGACCATTTCTCAAAACAGAATGTTGCAAAGTTTAGAAATACCTTAACAAGGTGAATATCAAATGTAAGGCAAATAATAGAAATTAACCAGATTAAAAGTGAAATTATGACAAATACGTAAAAGCTATGAGGCACAGTAAAACATTTATTTACAAAAAAATTAAAATAAATAAAATTTAAGTTTTAGTAAAACAAAACCATCAGAGGATGATGGCTAAAACAATGAAGAGAGCATTGTCGAAAACTTTACAACGTGAAGGAAGACATCAAATTGTAGACTCAAGAATGTTCTTTCATGGGATTATTCAAAACCAAAACACCAAGGGGCAGAAAGGTGACTGAGTGGGATAAAAGTGCCTGCTGCTTAACCTGGTCACCCATGTCAATCCCTGGATCCCATGCAAAGGATCAAGGAAGGAACTGACCACACAAAGTTGACCTTTGATGTCCAGTTGCTTGCAATAGCGCATGAGCTTACACACATAAACATACATACATACACACACACACACACACTCACACACACACACACAGCATATACACACACACATACCATATCCCATATCCTAACTGACTGCTGAAAATTAAAGACTTTCTCACTTATAATGGCAGGCACCCTAGTCTTCTAGGCAAGGTAGGAAGATCCTCAGTCCCAGGCAAGCCTGTGCAATATACCCAAGGCTTGCCTCAACAATGCAAAGGATTGAGGACGTGGTTAAGTTTAGGAGCACTTGCCTAGTTTTGAAAAGACCTGGGTTTGATTCCTAGCAACTACCTTGTCCCTCTTCAGTTAAAACAGGCCAAGACAAATTATATATATATAGCACAATAATACCAAAAGCTATGTTTTCAGCAATGCTGGGAGCCTCCTCTGACTGGATTAAACTAAAGTGGAACACTGAGTTGGACTTAGGTGTAGCTGGTCTCCGGACATTCTCGCTCTCTAACTGAACTGAATGCTCTAACTCCCAGTCTGCTAGCTGAAGTTCCTGTAACAGGAAAATAGTACCTGAAAATAAAAGCAAAAGTAGGGAAAAAAGTGATGGTGATTCCTCAAAAGTAGGAATCCTCTACAAACAAAAATGTGAAAGCCTTTACTCATGCCAAAGCAAGACTGCACGAATCAAAAGATCACAAATGTAGGGGACTCATAAAAAAGTGGAAACAGCTAAAGGTTCAGGTCTGTTTATGAACCAACATATTGCCCGTGTGGCAATGATCGCATGGTCTGGAGTAGTTTAAATTATTTATGGAATGAAAGCTCCCCCGCCTCCCCAAATGGCAGAATTCTAGACTTAATGCAGTGTTTTCTTACTCCACATTTTACTAAGTACATTAATTTTTATCATATTCTGATAGTTCAAGTGATCTTAACATAATGCTAAATGAAAATGAAAAGAAGCTGATGAAAAAGAGAGAGAGTGAGAGAGAGTGAGAGAGTGGGAGAGAGAGAGACAGAGAATGGAGGATGAGGGAAAAAGAGCAGAACTTATTTCACACTACACTAGATTAATAAGATACAATCAACAATCATTAATCCAAATGTAACTGTAGTTCTATTTGAGTGTCCTAAATATTTTAAAGAAAACATAAAACAGAAGTAGTAAAGTTTTGCAAGCAGGACACAGGTCCATATAAGGGTGATAGTGAATTAATAAGAAGATGCAAACATTAAGCAAAGAAAAACTGGTACTTGCAGTAATGTCATACAAAATAAGGTTGAGGGCAAAAATTCAACAAACACATAGAAAGTGTATTCATGATGATAAAATGTCCAATTATTGAGAAGGGGTGAAATTGGGACTTTATACATATTTGGTAAAGTAGCCTGTATATAAATAATAGAAAAATAATGCCACACAGAAAAAAATGACATAAATGGACATCTTGACATGGATGGAGAAACACTCCTGAAGCCTCAATCCTAGGCAAAAGATATGGACAACCCAGGGATGTTAAGAACTGGAGAAGTAATCTTCTCCAGGGAAGAGCTTCCCAAATTGGTGATCCAAGACTCAGCCAACAGACCTGAAATACTATATGCTCAAGTGGTCATTCAAGTGATTTTATACAGACTGAGCAGCTTGTATTTCTATACTTATATACTTAGGGATATTCATATTAGAAACCATGGGAACATTTACCTAGCAACCACACTTTGGGATACATCTTGTGTGGCAAGTATGTTCTCTTAAATTCAATGGTTGAAACTCGATATGGATGTTTTGGACATTAGGACTTTTAGTAGTTGTGTAGACCATGAGAATTCTGTCCTGATGCGTGGTCTAGTGCAGTATCATGCAGTGGCTTCTTTGTAAAGCACAATCTCTCCTCTCTTCTCCCCTTCCCTCCCCTCCACTCCTCCCCTCTCCTTTCCCTTATTTCCTCTTCCTTCCCCTTCCCTTCCTCCCCTCCCTCCCTTCCCCTCTCCTTACTCTCTCTTTACTCATTCCCATAGCAAGAAGGTCCTAACTAGATGACTAGAGCTGCTGGTAGTTTAATTACAAATTTTAGGTTACCAGAATAGTAAGAATTAAATTACTATTCATTATAAATTATCAAGCATATAGTATTTTATTATAACATACAATGGGCTAAAATATTATTTAAAGGATTGGAAATCAGTATCTGGAAGAGATAGCCATACCACCCTGTGTTCACTGAAGAATGCTCATAATAATAAGACAGAATCTCATGGGTTGAATGAAGATGTTGCATATGAGCACTGGGGAATATTATTCGGCTTTCAAAAGAAGATTCTGTCATTTGTGACAAAGTGAATGAAACAGAAAGATACGAGGTGAGTCACACAACCCTGGCCAGAAAGACATATGCTATCTGACCTCTCGTTTCAAATAAAACGTAATAAAGTTGAAGTCATAGAAAGGGACAGTTGGATGGTGTTTAGCAGAGTCTACAGAAGAGGCAAAAAGGACAGAGGAGGGAAGAAAAAGTCTTCACCATTTTAATTATACCAAAGGACTAAGTTTTAGTGATGTATTGTATGGAACTGTGACCATGGTAATATATAATTTTAAGTTGCTGATGAGTAGGTTTTTAATGTTCTTAGCACAGAACATATGTGAGGTAGTAGGTTAAGTTAATTAGTTTTAATTATCTAAAACTTACACACACACACAATCTTGTTTTTCCTTGGCTATATTGTGATAGGTAGTTTTAATTGTCAACTTCACACAACCTAGAATCACCAGGTAAGAGAATCTCAAGGAGCAATTATCTATACTGTATTGGTCTTTGGGAAATTGTCTTAATTAAGTTAATTGATATGAGACCATTTGGCCCATTATGGGTGGCATCATTACCTAGACAGGGGTTCTGAACTGTATAAGAACAGAGAAATCTAGCTGAATACTAGCAAACAAGGTGCATGATCAAATTCATTTCTCTCTACCCTTGAGTGTGCATGGGATATGATTAGCTGTTTGACACTCCTGCTTTGACTTTCCCACAATGCTGAACTGTAACTTAGAATTGTAAGCTGAAATGAAAAAGTAAATAAATAAAAGCTTCTTCTTTTTCCTGTGTCACTTTTTGACAGAGTAACACCGCAACAGAAATGCAACTAGAAAACTTATAATTATTTGTTGATTTAAACAAAACTAAATTTAAACATAATTTGGAAACTAAAAAGTGAAAAACAAAACTGTAGCTGGAGAATTCAATACATCTTTTTCAATAACTGACTGAACATATAAAGAGAAAAGTGATAAAGATAGGCAAGACTTTTTAACTTTTTTTCTAAAATATGCTTCATCCACTGTCGTTTGAATGTGCTATGTCCCCTAACAAGCTCATGTGCTTGGATACTTGGTCCTCAGCTGCAGCTGGTGCTTTGGAAGGTTGTGGAAGTTTTAGAAGTTGGAGCCTCCCTGACAAAAGTCAGTCACTGATGACCAATCTTGGAGTCATACACCCTGACCTGCTTCCTGCCCATTGTTTTCTAACTATGGATGCTTTGTGACCAGCCACCTAAGTTCCCCATACCACACTTTCCCTTCTGTAATGGACTGTGTTCTCTTAAAACATTGAGCCAAAATAACCGGTTCCTCTCTTAGTTGCTTTTGTTATTACAAAACAGTGAGAAAAGTAACCACCATAGTGTATATTTTAAGATCAACTGCATGTGGGAAACAGGAAGATTTCTACCAAATAGTCAAAGAGTTACATCATACAGAGTATGCAGGATGTTACCACCTTTATTTGACAAAATACTTGGTGTCCTAATTAGTGAAATAAGATTAACAAGAAGTAAAAATCATATAAATTTGAATGAAAACAATTTCTTTATCATTCCCACATAGTTTTATATGCATAGAAAATTCAAAAGAATTCACAAACTATTATAATTAATAAGTGAATTGAACAGAAGGCTAAATACAAAATCATTTTTATCTCTAGGCACCAGAGCCATTTAGAAAATGAAATTAAACAAACAAGATAATGCAAGCATAGAATATTAAATAATTAAAAAAGGAAGACATAAAATAGAATCTTATAATTAGATGTTGAGTAAAATATGATCTGATAGCAAATGCAATATAGACAGGGAAAATTAAGAAATAAAACTGTGCCTTTAGTTGAATTAATAGATCACTAGCAAAAAAATGAAAATAATATGAGAACAGTTGAATTGTGCTAAGACCTAATGCAATTTGATTTTTAATTTTCTAAATTATATTTGTCTTCATTTGTTTATTTATTTTACATTTAAAAAATGTTTACACTTTTATTCTCCCAATTCACTTTTCATCTGTTATAGCCATTAACTCTGAATAACATTCTAAACTTCTGTTTTATGTAAAGATATAGACAAATGTTTATCCTGTACTACATTATATTTGTACCATCTTATTGCACAAAATAAACTATAGCAAATAAATATCTATTTCATAAATAGTTCTATACTTATCACATAAATGAATGAATCTGTAACTAAATTCATGTTACCAATTTTAAATTCATGTTAAAAATTTAAAGCTGCTAAAATACTAGATTTATTTTTAATTCTCACAAGCACAAGAGGTATATACACCTTAAGTTTCTGGGCTTTTTAACTATTATATTTTCTTTGGGAAATAGGAAAACCCTAAACCTGTAGAATTTATTAATTTGTTGATAGTAAGTCAAGATGAGATGCTTTTTGCTAGGATATTTCTTTCAGAAGAGGAGAATGCTTGACAATAATTTCTAGACACAATACAGAATGCTGAGTCTGAAAGGTGTGGGTACTACAGGGGACAAGTTGGTTACAGGATTATGGAATTCATTATCCTCATGTAGAAGGCAGTGCGGACTCACTCCTGGCTTTTGACTCCTTGAGTGCTGGTCATTCCACGGACGTTCTCACCTTTCGAGTAATTATCCCCTTCGTAAACTCCCTTTGGTTCACTTTATCATCAAAACTTTCTCTCTGCCTCTGACTTCCACATCTTCCCACAGAACACAATCATGATACTGAGGCTGTTCTCCTGACATGCGCGTTTTCAGGCAGCTTTAAAAGACTCCAAATTTCCATGAAGATATCTGCACCTGAATCGTGGATCAGACACTTAACAGCAGTCACGTGAGCAACAAATGGAAACTGGAAAGGGTTTGTTAAATCAGGAAAGATGCTGAGAGCCAAAATAATCATGTTCCTTATTTAAGGGATGAACTAAAACACTCTGTAAAATAGAGGTAAATCCTTCTCTGTAGATCAAGTTACATGTTCTGATATTCTCCTGGTTTCTCTCCTTACCTCTGCTAGGTTGGGAGGAGAAATAAAAATATTGTTATTATTAAAACCTGCATGTATTAGAATCATTCATTAGTAAAGCATGGCATAAAAATGTGCGCATTTTGTTATTTTCTAACGTATTTCTTACATGTTCCCAGAAGTCACTTGAGCAGTTTTTAAAGGCTTTTCTCTGCCTATGCCATGCTGTGATCTTCCTCTACCCTCTTACAGGAAATGAAAGTTTTCCTTGAACAAGCATGGTGTTCTGCAACCCGCAGGCCATGACAGAGTGTTCTAGAAAATTCGTCATTTCCTCTCTAATCAGTTTGCTCCATCTTACAGATATCACCAAAATATAATCTTGGTCAAAGAACATGCTCAGAGAAAGGACAGAGGTTTGCACACGGTTTGTGTTCAAATCTGCGTATTTGTTAAAAGCAAATAAAGGTCCAGAACACATAATTGCACGATTCTTGAAATCTTTACTTTTGCTTTATACTTTCAATGATGTGGGTAAGAAGCTCTAAAGGCCCAAAGACAATTAATTCTAACCAAAATGGCTACAGAACCCATGATGACATTCACCTCCTCTCAGTGCAAGTAAGGAGAAAAGTTTAAGACAAAGAATTTGGCAGGTAATATTATGGAATCCAAAATACAAACAAAAAACACTTGAGAAAAAAAATCCCCAGGCTTGTTATTTAAAATATATGGAAGACAAGATTTGGGCTTTACAATTCTCTAAGATTTTTGAAAATGATTTATGTTTATTTTATAGGTATGAGTTTTCTGCCTGCATGTATCTAAGTGGGCAGTATGCATTCCTGGTGCCCATGGAGGGCAGAGGAAGATGCTAGATGTCCACAAATTGAAGTTCCAGGCCATATAACTGCTTTTATATTGGATATTTTATGTATTTACATTTCAAATGTTATCCCCTTTTCTGGTTTCCCCTCTGGAAACCCCTTATCCCATCCCCTCTCCCCCTGCTTCTATGAGGGTGCTACCCCACCTTCCCACTAACACCTCCCCAACCTAGCACTCCCCTACACTGGAACATTTACACAGTGGAGTACTACTCAGCTATTAAAAACAAGGACTTCATGAAATTCTTAGGCAAATGGTTGGAACTAGAAAATATCATCCTGAGTGAGGTAACCCAAACACAAAAGAACACACATGGTATGCACTCACTGATAAGTGGATATTAACCCAAAAGCTCAGAATACCCAAGATAAAATTCACAGACCATATGAAGCTCAAAAAGAAGAAAGACCAAATTATTGATGCTTCAGTCCTTCTTAGAAGGGGGAACAAAATACTCACAGGAGGAAATATGGAGACAAAGTGTGGAGTAGAGACTGAAGGTAAGGCCATCCAGAGACTGCCACACCTGGGGTCCATCCCATATGCAGACAACCAAATACTGTGGATGCCAAGAAGTGCTTGCTGACAGGAGCCTGATATAGCTCTCTCCTGAGAGGCTCTGCCAGAGCCTGACAAATACAGAGATGGATACTCGCAGCCAACCATTGGACTGAGCACTGGGTCCCCAATGCAGGTGTTAGAGAAAGGACTGAAGGAGCTGAAAGGGCTTGGAACCCCATAGGAAGAACAACAATACCAACCAACCAGACCCCCCAGAACTCCAAGGGACTAAGCCACCAACCAAGGAGTACACATGGAGGGACCCATGGCTCTAGCAACATATGTAGCAAAGGATGACATGTCGGCCATCAATGGGAGGCCCTAGGTCCTGTGAAGGGCATATACCTTCTTATTGATGTGGAACACTTTGACACTTTGATATAATAGACAACTGTGATGGCATCTACAGTCCCAATGTTCAAATTATCAAGCAATACTGGGAGCTCCCTCCATTCCACAGGACAAGGAGGAGCAAGCCATCCAATAACTGTTAGCATTTACCTCTGCTAACTCACAGGTCTCAGATTTTTATTCTCAGACAGCCTCAATTTTTATTTCCTTCCCTTTTCTTTGTTGTACATATCCATAACCAATTTGCCCAATTCTGATCTGGATTTTTCACAAACCATGGGTCTTAGGTTCTCAGATAGTCATTATAATATGTCGCTGTGATTGATTTTACTCTTCCGGACTCCTGAATTCCAAAATTAAACAAGTACACATAAATAATCTTGAAGAGTTTTCCTTTTAACCCCACAAACTACATATGACACAGACCCTAATTTTTGACCAGATAGTCTTGGAGCAGAGCCTGGGAATATTTACTTAACAAACTCTTCAAGTGATTCCTATATCAAACAAAATTCAAAAAAATAAAAGCAGTCAAAATGGTTGAGTTTTTAAAATGTTAATTTTAAAATACATATCATTTACAGTTTTAAATGAAAATTTCCCTGCATTTCCTTTTTAGCAATGACTTCAAATAAAAGTTATTTCTTCAAAACTGTGACACTATCCACACCACTGACAAAGAGAGAACTCTCTGGAAATTGCTTTAGATGAAGGTTCAGTTCTGTTCACAATAACCCAACAGGTGATGGAGAACTGCAGTTATTCTTGGGCTGGAACTTGGAGGAAAAGTCATCATTTTTGTCTCTGTGGGCTATTTCCAGTATTATCACTTTTTAATAATACAGAGACTATTATCCATCAGAAAGATGCTTAATACCATTTGCAGTGAGTCAGTCTTAGCTCTGGAACCTGAAATTGATCCTCCCTCCTGCCGGCTTGTCTGATTCTGGAAACACTGATCAATATCAAGCAATTTGTCACTCCAAATGCAGCAGCTCAGTTCCATTGTAGGATTTAAATTTCTAAAGGGTATTTCTATCCACCATTTTAGGTATGAAAAATAGAAGGGAAACCTAACTTTGAGCAACTACTGCTGGCTTTCAGGTTTTAAAGCGCTGACAGGATTTTTAATCTCTTGTCAAGGATGTTGGTGCTGTCTTTCTTTTGGGATCAGAAATGTATTCAAGGAAAATGGACAAGGCTGGAGTGATGGTTCAGTAGCTACAAGAATATACTGCTCCTCCAGTGGACCCTAGTTTGTTTCCCAGAAACCATGTCAGGCAACTCACTACTGCATATATATCTTGTCCCTCCACAAATGTGTAATTAAAACAAAATAAATATTAGATTTGTTTTTCATTTCAATGGTCACGTTGTCCAAATGTTCAGATGTCACACATGCTAGGGATATTCTCATCTGTCACCACTGACTGTTTATTACCTCAACCCATTGTTTCCAACAACTTTCTCAAGAATTCTGCCTTTCAGGTTTTCTGAAAGATGTTTCTAAAACAAAGCATCTTTTCCATACCTAGCAGCTAATAATTATTTTCAATTTTTTAAATATTTTCATGCATGTGCATGCATGTGTGGGCATGTGTGCACATATATGCACACACACCCACGCTGGCACTCATGACACAAACACATCATGAAACATGAAGAAGGCAGAGGCAGACTAGAGGGGGTTCGTTCTCTCCATCTTTGCTCTTCAAAACAATATATTGCTAAATAACTAGGGTCATCAATCTGAATGTAGGTAAAATCAAACTCTGTTGTTGATTCCTTTACAATGAATGCATTCATAGATTAACAACTTAGTTCCTTGATGTACAACAGATGCCCTTCGTGTCAAGACAATATTTCTTTTCATGCCTATCTTGTGAATGTAGATATAAAATAGCTTGGGAGGAGATGTAGTTGATTATGTTCAACCCCCCATCCCACGAGTCCATCCTCTATATTCCATACTTTTATCTGTTCTACTGACTGAAAACCTTCCTCAGTCTGTCACTCTCCACCTAGGTCCATTTCTGAGAAATTTTTCATGCGCTTGCTTCTAGAATGAAATTTGTAACTGGTGAAATGTTCATTTTCCTTGAACAATGAGTCTGTTTGCTATCAATGGATTGTTATTTTATTCTTATCTTTTTTTACTACATTTTTTTTTGTTTCTCTCAGTGAACTATTAGATAATAAGGACTCTGTTTTATCTGTATTTCAGACTCTGGGCTATTGGCCATTTGCCATTCGGAAATGTTTACTGAAAGCATAAATGGATAAATGAATGAATGGGAGAAGGTCAGTTCATATAGAGTCTATAGGAAGAAAAGTGCCTAAATAGAAATAGGCTTTTGTGTTGGCAAAACATAAACTTGTTATCTAAAATGTATGGAAGACAAAATTTGTGCCTTATAATTCTATGAGTTTTTTAAAAATTGTTCATTTTTACTTTATGTGTATGAATATTTTGCCTGCATGTATACAAGTGCACTACATACATTCCTGGTGCCCATGGAGGGCAGAGGATGCTGCTGGATACCCTTGGAATAGAAGTTATAGGTGTTGCAAACTACCATGTAGATTCTTCAAACTGAACCTGGGTCTAAAACTTGGGTAAGTATAAAAACCTGCTTAGTCTGTATGCTACTTGTGCATGTATGAGACCAAAACAGGCTTGAGAACAGTTAGTTCCTTGTTTAGGAGCAAGGCTCCAAATTAACCTTGTAAGTTAATGGGAGACCTAGACAAGAAAAGTAGACCTTGCAGGCTAACAGTTCTGTTTACAGTTAAGACCGTTAAGACTAAGGTTCTGATTGTCCTCTGTTTGACAAATCTGCACCAGATTTTTGATCATATGTGTATGGGAGGTACATGGGCAGGAAATTTGTGAGGATGTATGCTTACCCCTGATTGGACCTGATGGGAAATATTGGAGCTCTGTGATTTTGCCTTTTTAAGTCCTTGGAAAATGTGAACCATGATCATTTCCTGGGAACTCTGGAATGGACCTGGCCAGAGATCTATCAACCTGCCTAGTGTTTAATTAAAGCTTATTTCAAATTTGGCTTAAAACTTTGGTAGTGGTCTCATTCTTGCCTGAAGGGACTAACATATTTTTAGGGTTGACCATTTTGTATTAGGTAATCGATTGATCTGCTCTTCTCTAAGGAAAACTGTATTTTCTCTACCAGTATCCTTTAGTTGCCTGTAGTTCTTAGAGTTGAGGCCTCCTGAGTTCTACTCTGTCATCATCCACATTAGCATGCTTGTTGTTTTTGCCCTTGTTCAGAGCATTTTTAAGCAGCCACACTGGTGAGACTTTATTACATTTTCTGACCTAACCAGGAAACGAGACACAATCTCACAGCAAACAATTTGTCTGCCCCCTCTTCTCAAATGACTCCTGATCTACCAGGCTGTTTAAAACAAGCATACTTTTTTAAAGAGTCTTTTAGTTTTCTATGTTTTCATTTTTAGAGCTTATTTGTAAAAATAAGCTGTGTCCTTTTCTCCCCAGTGGAATCTTAGAAGGACAATGGAGATCATGTGATATAAGGGACAAAGGTTCAAAGAACTGTCTGATATCCCAACTGTCTCGTGTTCTAGCTATGAATTGGTGAGGCACATCTACTCCTTGGAGTCTTGAATGCTTTGTGTAAAATTATTATCAAATAAAAATATCTTGTGAGATTTCAGTGAAGATCAAATGAGACAAGAAGGTGAAATTATCATATACATTTCGTTCTTACCTAAATAGCTCTCTGTTCCCACCTCGGTGTGAATTTGCTTTTAAAGAAGTCCAACAATGAAGGCAACTAAGCACTCATTAAAAGCATACTGTGAGAGCTGGGGATATGTCTCAGTCAATAAAGTACTCCCCACGAAAGCATGAGGAACTGAGCTTATAAACCTAGTACCTACATAAAAGCTAGGTGTGGTGGTGCACACCTGTGCTCACGGTATTTGGGAGGCAGGGACAGAAGGATCCCTCCACCAATCAGCTTACTGAGTCAAAGAATTCCCAGATTTCAGTCTTGTGTCAAATAACTAAAGAAAGAAAGAAAGAAAGAAAGAAAGAAAGAAAGGGGTCATGAGCTCAAAATGGTGGCATATGCTTTTCATCCCAGCATTTGGGAAGCAGAAGTAGGTTGATCTCTGTGCTGAGGAGTCCAGTCTGGCCTACAAAGCAAAACCCAGGCTGACTAAGAGCTACATGGTGAGATCTGATCTCAAAAAAATAGATAAATGAATGCAAGAATCACCTGTGTTCCTTAGTTGATGTGAGTCCTGTTGCTGTTTGTATTTTGATGTTAATTCTGCTTCCCTAAAAGGGATTGAGGAATGAGTCACTTACTCAGGTGACTTCTTGTGAACCTTTCCCTAGTGAATAAAGATTTTTAGGAACCAATCACTGGGTGAGGAGTAGATGGGACTTCTGGGTAGAGAGGGGAAGAGGAGAGGCAGGAAAAGGTGTCTTGCTTTTGGGAAGGGGAGGGACCCTTAAAGGACAGAATGTAGCTAACAAGAGGCCCCCAGATTAGATGGCGGATCCCCAGGATTCGCCACCAGAGGAGTTATATTTAGTATAGCTTATAAGATTAGGATGTTAGTTGTTGCACCCAGTGATTGAGTTACCTGTTGATTCAGAACTAAGTTTGTGTGGTGTTTTCCTTCACATGGAAACTCAACCAGGTTCCAGAGAGAAAGGTGTATTGGCAAAGCATGGGTTTGAGAGGAGTGCACCCCAAAAGGCCGTGGGAATTTAGAAGCATGGGGCTGGAGTGGCTGTGACCCACCAAGGGAACTTAATGAGTCGGTGGAGAGATTTTGGAGCTCCGGGTCAGATAGTCTGCCGAGATGAGGACAGGCCGGCCTGTGGTCTAGTGCCTGGCCAGCCTGCCCACTGGTACACTGCCAGCATAGTGTGGATTACCTTTCTAAATTTCACGATACAATCAACTCCATGGGACTCTCTTTCAAAGCATCTTCTTCTGCCTCATTTGTCCTGCATCTACTATGCATTTATTCTGTCTTCTCAAAGGCAGAATAAAAGCCAGCCATGCATGCATATATTTGTAGTCTATGTGCCACCTATAGCTCTACAGAAGATGTATATCCATGACTTCAGTTCTAGTTCAGTCTCTTAAGACAGTATTTTCACCTGACAACCCAAATAACATTGGACCCAAACATTTTAGCTCTTAGTACAGGGGATGAACAGCAACACTCTTCTTTCTAATTCACTCATTCAATGTTATTAGGTCAGAATTTCACTAACAATAGAAACTTTGTCCTCTCTTTTCAAAAACTTCAAAATACAGTAAAAGACGCATGAAAATAATGTTTGGATTACTGATTGATAAATAAATTAAATTTACCAATATAAATTGTAAATATATAAATATCAATTATAAATTGTAAAATTAATGCAACTAGTTAACCCTTTGTGTGGTGTATGCCAACCACCATACAAAGATCTGAAGATGTAGTAATGAATTCTGTAAATATTAACAATATGAACGTAATTCAGGGAACAGGTTAAATAGGGGAAATGTCTGGAATACGAGGCAGACATACACAAGGAAATTATCATAAGCGTTTATCTAAAGAATGATAGTATTTTGCCAGAACTAAGCAAGAGAGTTGTCACTTCTGGAAATCAGAGTTTAGACAGAGTCAGCACATAAGAGCTAAGAAAAATCTTAGAAGTATAAACTGAGAATGAAAGCCTCGGGGACTGAAGAGATACTACATATGGGAGACTCATTAACACCAGCAAAAGCTGATGCTTCTCCAAAAGGCAGTGGCACATTATCAAAGTAGTTATTTATGACTGGGGAGAAACCACAAAGTGACTTGAATGCTGGAGACTAATTCAGAGCTAATTTCACTGGTCCAGGCAAAGGAACTGGTAGTGTAGGCTAGGGTGATGGTTGACAATATGGGAAAATGTTCCTATATAAAGTAGAGAGGAAAATGCAGGAGATAAATTAATAATGCCTAAGTATTTCTCCAAAAAAAAAAAAAAATACAGGAGAAAAATAGAAGTTTCAGTCTGGAATACGTGGAACAAGTAATTGAGGTAAGGATACACCGAGAGAGAAGCAGACGGAGAGAGGAAGGTGCTAAAATCAGATCTGTGTATGAAAGAGACTTGTCCACAATGTGTACTTAATGCATTTGTGTGACGCTCACAAACAAGGTTAGATGCTATTCTAGTTTCTGTGGTGACTAAGAAGGTTTTACTGGCTTACAATTCCAGGTTAAGGTCCATGATCTCAGGGAAGACAAGGCAGGGACAGAAGCAGCTTGTCACACCACATCCGATCAAGAGCAGGAGGAAGTGCAGCATCCACCTTGTCCATGTGCTTGCTACTTACTCTCAGCTAAGAAGCTAGAGAAGCTCTGCTCCTTAGTCTGGCATTCAGGACCCAGCCTACCGAGTAGTGCCTCCCACCCACAAGGTGGGTGTTCCCATCCCAAGTAACAGTTGATGTTCTCAGGACCCACCATGCCTTATTTAGATAATTTCTCACTTGAGGCTTTCCTGTCAGGTGGAATGGTGGCAAACTAACCCGTGTCAACAGTGTACCTTTGGAGACTTCAAGGGAGCAAAGAGTCTAGCAACTTAAGTGGTCCAATAGATTAAACCATACACAGCCTATTTAGGGTCTTAATGTTGCTTGCAGGACTAGTGTGACGAACAAGGGGAGTGAGGACAGAAGAGAACCCCAGCAACACTAACCTGTGAGATAGGCAAGCCAGGAGTATCATATGGCCTGATACTGAACTCTCATTTCTCATCGCAGTGGAATAAGCCCAAGCTATGACACAGGAACAGGAACAAAGGCTCCTCTCAGCAAATATCCTCAAAGTCATCAGGGGAAAAGACAGTGAAGCTTTGCATGTGAAAGCCCCTTACGATGCAAACACGCATCCAACCCTGCCTGTGACTTGAATTGGCAAGAATCAAAATGGCGCCCTTAACTTTTAGGGGCTGGATACAATTTTAATAGTTACCCTGGGAAGTAGTCAAGCCAGAAAATCGGTAGGAATCAAGACACATCTGTCTGGCAAACGGGTGCATAGCAGGAACAGAGAGGAAACTCCTAGGATATTTTTAGAAGTGATATACAACTTGAGTATTAAAGAGAAGTTTACTGAACAATCAGGGGGTGTTCTGGGCTTCAAGACCCTTCGTCGGTCATTCATAGACCAAGCATCATGAGGGAGATGCAGGACATGGGCAGAAATGAGGGCGTCAGCTATGCTGTTCCAAACGTGGATACCAACAACAACTTCTTCTGCTTCTCCTCCTTCTCCTTCTCCTTCTCCTTCTCCTTCTCCTTCTCCTTCTCCTTCTCCTTCTCCTTCTCCTCCTTCTTCTCCTGCTCCTGCTCCTGCTCCTGCTCCTGCTCCTTCTCCTTCTCCTTCTCCTCCTTCCTCCTCCTCCTCCTCCTCCTCCTCCTCCTCCTCCTCCTCCTCCTCTTCCTCCTCCTCCTCTTCCTGTTCCTCCTCCTCCTCCTTCTTTCTTCTTCTTTTATTGGATATTTTCTTCATTTACACTTCAAATGTTATCTCCTTTACAGGTCTCCCCTCCAGAAATCCCTTCCCCCTGCCTCTATGAGGGTGCTCCTCCACCCACCTATCCACTTACCCACTCCCACCTTCCAGCCCTGGCAGTCCCCTACGCTGGGGCATCAAGCCCCCTCAGGCCCAAGAACTGTTCCTCCCATTGACGCCCTACAAGGCCATCTTCTGCCACATATGCGGCCGGATCCATGGGTCCCTCCATGTGTACTCTTTGGTTGCTGGTCCAGTCCCTGGGAGCTCCGGAGAGTCTAGCCGATTGACACTGTTGCTCCCCCCATGGGGCTGCAAACCCCCTCAGCTCCTTCAGTCCCTTCTCCAAATCCTCTATCAGGGACCTGGTGCTCAGTTCAACGGTTAGCTACGAACATTCATCTGCCTCTGTATTTGTCATGCTCTGGCAGAGCCTCTCAGGAGACAGCCATATCAGGCTCCCATCAGCAAGAGCTTCCCTGTATCCACAATAGCGTCTGGGTTTGGCAACTGGGATACCAACTTCTTAAAACACTTCATCTTAAGCATGTTTCCAGGGAAGTCAGAAATCAGCCTCAAAGATTGGCTAGGATTTATTATGAGACCAAAACAGGACAAATATGCCTTAGAGGTTAAGAGTTCTGTTTGCAGTTAAGAACATGTTCCTTTTTGCCCTGTGTTTGTTTGATTCATCAATACCAGGTGTGCTTGATCACAAACAAGCAAGCAGGAGGGACATGGGCAGGACATATGTGGGCAAGAAATAAGTCAGGGGTACACTTGTCTCTGATTGGATCTGGTGGTAAATGTGGCAAACTGTGGGGTTTTTTGTTTGTTTGTGTGTTTGTTTTTTAAGGACCTTCAAAATGTGACTCATGATCATTTTCTTGGATCTCAGAAATGGACCTGGCCACAGTCCATCCTCCTGGCTAGTATTTAATTAAAGCTTGCTTTAGATTTGGTTTAAAATTGAGGTAGTGATCTTATTCTCGACCAGTGGGATTAACAACACATGATCTAATTTTTAAGGTAATTCATTTGCTCATTTATTTTTCTTCCAGTCTGTGTATTACATTATGTTACATGTAACAAACAGACCATACTCACACATTAAATACATAGAAACACTGCTCACAAACTCTAGTACAGTTTACTGATCTGCTTATTTCAGTTTTTTTTTTAAATCTTTATCACTTCCTTAGGGATTTTTTCCCTAATCTTTTCTGAGAACATTGGCTAACACTTTGGAATCTTAGAAAACATTGCTATCATTTTTGTAGTAGAACTCTATAAAAACTATCATCTTGCTAACATGAATTCCTATTAATTTTTAAAAGTGTTTCATAAATACAGGTTTGTTTTTTTTCTTTTAATGAACAACGTTAAAAGGGTGCATTAGGACAATGTTTCTTGTTTCATTCAGAAGCAGCAATAACAAAATGTGATCTGAAGCACTAGTAAGGTAATTGGAAATGCAGTTGTTCCAGAGAATTTCGAATTCAAATTGTCAGTTCACTGAACATGTTACTTGAATACCTGCCAATCTCTCCCCAAAGTTGTCAAAAAGCAGTAGTAAAAATAATTCCAGATGAATTGATTTGAGAAGCAGCATATTCTGAAGTCACCATGAATCTAGTATGTACTATAATTTTAGAGTTGTATGTCTCAATTATTTCTAAAGACTGAATTAATTGTATTTTTATCTAGCTAGCTATTAATAAAATTATTAGCCATCGTATGGTTTTTTTTGTGTAGCTTGAAGATTATAAAATTTGGATTTACTATTCATGTTTCCAAAACAGAAAGTAAAACAAGTTTTGAGTCTAGAGGAATTAGTAAAAGATTATCAAATGCAAGTTATGAAAAATCGTGAGCAGCTGGGTGGTACTAGTGCAGGATCTCTGTGAGTTCAGGATTCTACAGAGCAAATTCTAGAACAGCCAAAGATACACAGAAAAACCCGGACTTAAAAAATCAAGCCGGGGGCAGGGAGAGGGAGTTGGAGAAGAAGCAGGAAAAAAACAATTTTTAAGATAAATAAAGTGGAAGAATTTTGAATTAAGGCAGCACTGTATCAAGGCAAAAAGAATTTCAGGCAACCATGGCTGCCAGAAACTCAGTCATTCTGTTAGCGTCTTCATGCCATGTGAGAATCCACATTCCTGAACCACAAGCACGGACATAGGCAGGAACACTGTGCTTTCTCACAGTGTTAACTATGACATCATACTTTGGGAAACTAAAAAGTTCAGCCATAATTCTAAATAGTCTGGCGTGATTTGTGTAGTCATTGCCAAAGACGAAAGAGCGCCACCTAGTGAACTTCTTGAAGAATCTTTCCTACCAGTCGCTCATTGGTGAGCAAGGCATTTTACTGTGCTCACTTGGGAGCCACTGATGATCATGCTGCAGAGAACGAAATTCTCTCACCTACAGTGCTGTGCACTTCTATCTGCATCCTGTGTCAGGAATGTCCATGCGCCTTTGCATCTGCTAATATCCTGTCCGTGCTTTAAGGCACAGTTTAAAATTCTGTTTCCTCATTAGGAGTCCTCCACTGCCCTTTCTCCCAGCTAGTTACTGCCGGTGGATTTTGTGTATTATCTGTTATCACTTTCTCTCATATGCAAGTGTGCTATAGCCAAATATCTGTGTGTCTCATTCATCCGTATTTTCAAGGGCATAATACGTTTATGATAAACACTCAGTTTTGTTGCAAGGATTAAAGAATTAATCTTTAGAGGGCATTTTTCTGTTTAGTATTATTAGCTGCTACTCTACTTAAGGAACCCAGACTCTAGAATGTGTTTGGGAAGTAACAGAGATATTATATAGTACTCCCATTATATCTTCAACTTGTTGGCTAAATGACTAAAAAGAAAAAAAAATGTTTGTACATTGTGAACTTTATTCTTGATGATAATGTATTACTAACTAATCATTCTCAAAATAACAACCTTTTCATTGCTTTATAAAACTAAAAGCATAACCACAAGATTCTTAATGAGTAAGTCTGTTGATGTTAAAGAGAAATGTTAGAAAGAGAAGCAACCAGAAAACAAACACTGACACAGAGAAGCTGTTTTCACAGATGTTCCCTCACTTTTTCCCCTGGACTTCGTGAACTCCCCATCCCTCTCATCTCTAACTTTTGTCACTGTGTGTAGAAGGGTCAGTACGATAAGCAGGTCCTATCACCAAAAAATAAAATAAAATAAAATAAAATAAAATAAAATAAAATAAAATAAAATGAGGCAGTGGGAGGCAGTTCATCTGATACAGGACTCTTGTGATGTCTTGTAAAACAATCAAGTCTTTTCTTAGGGATCTGGGGTACCCAAACCTTCACAATCACCAAAGCTGTCCTGATCCAGGGCATTTGGGTTTTTGTATCACAATTCTAAAGAATAAAACTCACAGACTACAGAGGATGAGTTTTAGAGAGAAGTTTGTTTTGCATTCACAGGTGGGAGCTGAGGAGGGAAGGAGTAGTGAGCTCCTATATAGCAGGAAGGGTCCCAGGAAATAAGGTCCTACTAAGGTATAAGCCCAGAGGTTGTTTAAAGGACTTCTGGACCTGAAAGAGTGGATGAGTCAGTCGGTACACTCAGTCCATCCGCATGTCCAGGTGTCTCCTCTCCCTTTCAGACATGTAGGCTGGCCTATAGGCAGAGGCAGAAGTGCTCATTTAGAAGACAACAAATGAAGAAGCACCAGCACATTCTTTGGAATTTCTAGCCTCCAGCATGGACATTTTCAGAACTGTTCCTTGACCATCTTCTATCTACTATTCTCTTCCTAGCTAGACAGACACGGGCAACAAGCCACAAGGGAGAAGGCACATGAGGGTTTAGAGTCGGGCAGAGAATCTAGTCATCAGGAAAACAGCACCTGCAAAATGGTGTTGGCAGAGCAGGAATGTGTCCCGGGTTGTGACCGCCCTGGACTTCAGAGGAAAGAGGAAGTCAAACATTATAACATTAGGCTGGTGTTTCTCAAATTTGTCACATGTTTTAAAACCCCATATAAAGGCTGCATCTCGTGCCAATTAATTCAGGGGGTAGAGGCTAAACTTTGAAACTTAAACAAAAAAAAATTAAAAACAAGGTTGAAGCCCCCTGCTTTAGTGTGAGACCACTACCTTCTCATACTCCCTGCTCCAACGCCTAGGCTGATAACCAACGCATCAGCCGGAAACCAGGTATAGCCAAGATGTTCACCACAATGCTGGAGTCAAACAAGAGACTGTACAGGGGATAGGGTCTTTCACCCACAAGAACCAATGCCAGACTAGAGCAGAGTATGAGCAAGCCTGGCCTGGCTTTTCTGGAAATCAGCCCGCATGCTCAGCTGTGGGTAAGGACAAGGAGGAAAGGTTCAGCGTTCACCAGGGGCGTGGCCCAGAGAGGAGAGGAAACCAATCCCTGCGTACCTTATTCCATAGTAACAGCTATTCTGTGTCACGCATTTTCTGTGCCTTAGACCTTACTGTGGGAAAAGGGCTGTACGTAATTGACAAGATGAATATAAACTCTGACTCTATTCTTTTTGTTCAGATTATGGATGGAAAGAAGAGAAATATAGGAAAGGCTAGACATCTGAAGAAAGAAAAATTTCATTGCCAATGAAATATGAAACTTTACTTTTCCCCTAGGTTCATATTTGTGTAGTGGAAGGGCTATTTGAAAACATTGGGGGTTTTTTGTTGTTAAAATAATAAAGCCTAAATTAATAATTTATATTTATAATAATTTAAATTATAAAATTCAGACAACAGTGTATTAGTCAAGCCTCTCTTTGCTATTATTTTAAAATAGACTGTTTTAAAATATGGATGTAAGATTTACTTGAATATGTAAATATTTATAATTAATTTTGCTTCTGGGGTTTTTCGTTCTATCATGTATGACTCATTGTGAATAAGAAGATTCAAAAACTCAGGGAATAAATGATTCTCACTAAACAAAATAAATATGTATTAGGTTGTGAAAAGCAAGCAGTTACAAATGTTTATGTTATAGAAGTGAAACAATTTCAAACTTTTAAACTTATAAAATCAATGGTAGCATCCCCCATTGGAATGGTTATAAATTCACAATACTGCTGAGTTCTAGCCTAGCATAGCCCGTTCTTAACTTTTAAATACTTCCAAACATAAATGACAATACTTTCGGAATTTCTATTCAAACACCAATTTTTTTTTTTTTCTGGACATGGATCCTCTTGGGCTCTTCCTCAGTAGGATTGATCAGCAAGGGGCTGAGGAAACAGTGAGGTGCCCACAAGTGCAGAATTATGTGAAAGTTGTGAGCTTGTTAAGTCCAGCTAACAGGGGGAATGGAACAATTTGTATTATGGTGAAGAACTAGAAGCCATGTTTTATGGACAGGTATCAGGTTGTACACTGAGAGGGATATTTCCTAATTACAAGATTTAACATGTAGCAAATTTAAAAGATAAGAGGAATTGGTTGATTAATTGTTGCCCTAGCCCTCGGCCACTTGATGGTCCTTGGGGATAGGGGGTAAGAAGGTTCAGAATAAATGACACAGACTCCAGGAGTCAGGTGAGAAGCAGAAGCAGACTGGTTTATTGCAGAATTAGGGAGTACCTTTATAGCTTCACCTGTACCCCATTGGTCCATGCCATCTTGATTCTTGTTGCTGGCACCATCTGATTGGCTGGCCAGGTCATGTGCTCTGTCATCATTTGTCTCTATGCGCCAGGCAGATCTTAAGGTTGTAAAAGGCAGATGCAGCTGTTGCACATGTGTGGACCATTATGAGCCACGAGTCAGAGTATGCTGACTCATCCCTCCTACAGTTAATTTCAGATATTTAGTATTTAGTGTTGGTACTATAGCCCTATGCTTTCCCACCCATGGGCTTATGGTAAAAACAAAAACAAGCTAAAAGAGAAACAAATAATATAAGCATTCCAATAGCTTCTCTCCAAGTGCCGCTGATACATACACAACGGAGCTCCAACATTTAACTCAGGAAGCCAATGAAGCAGTCTAGAAGAACAGAAAGAAAGATGGTAGGGGTCAGAGCATCTGCTGCGAGAGTGAGTTGTCTATATGTGACAGAAAAGCTGCACCCGTGAGGCTTTAACAATTTAGTCACTTATACCAGGCCTGGAAAATGACAGAAGCAGTTGACATGTCAGTGTGGACGGAGAAAACCTAACAAGACCCTAACCCTACCTGGAGTGTTACAGATGGCTGTTGAGACATGGAGAATCAGTCTCCTTGAGGAACCAGCCCCAGATAGCTTAGCCAATCCCAAGTTGTCAGGCCTAAACATACATGCAATGAACAGTAAATGGATTTGGCAGACTGCAACCTATACAGGTATGTATATATTTGTATACACATAACAATAATAATTGCAGAAGAGGCCAGGAATTTTAGAGGGGATTGGGGGATCATGGGAGAAACCAGAAGGGGTTGAGTAAGAAGTCAAAATTATGTGAATATAAATTCATATATAAAATTTGCAATGCTTTTAAACTGATGGACTAAATGTGAGGTGTCATGAGAGACAAAGTCAAGAGAAACAAGGTTTGGAGCCTGAAGGTTGGTTTATTTGTTTTGAGACAGAATCTCAATGTGTAGCACTGGCTGGCCTGATTCTTGCTATATAAACCAGGCTGCCCTCAAACTAAGACATCCAATGGCTTTTGTCTCCCAAGTGCTGTCATTAATGTCATTAAATTAAGTCACTGAGGGAATCAAATAGTCATGTGCTAAGACAAGAAGCACGAGGTGGCAGATTCTAAGACCAGGGCTAAGAGCCAGTGAGGAAGGTTTATTAGGAGGAAAGTGGACAATACATCTAGAGGGGGTGGGGAGCGATCAACTTCAAGGAAGGCTATTGATAGGCTAATGACATGAATGACTGAGAAATGAAATTTAAATTTATAAAGCAGAAGGCAAAAGTGGTCTCAACAAAAACTATTTATGTGGAGGGGGAGATCAGCCCAAGAGAGGCTGCAGTAATTTTTCTTTAAAATGAGTTTGCCAAAAACATTTTGACATATATTTATATAATTCTTTCAACAACATTAATAAATACAGATTATTCACAAAAGGTTATGTTTTAAAAGAAAGATAATTTGTGATCCTCTGAGTCAAGGGGGAAGATACAAGTCTTGTCATGTATCAAAAAATAGATAGAACATCAGCCAAAAGACTTTTAGGGTAGGGGTCTGGAAACTTAATTTTGATGGAGTGTCTGAGAAAGATAAACTAAAGTTAATTATTCATGATATGAAGTGTAAAAGAGAAGTTGCAAAGACCAAGAAAGAAACTATAACCTATGTCACTGGTGTACACACTGCTAACCAAATTCAAATATGCACACATTTAGAATAAAATACATCTAATTTTCTTACAGGTTGCAAACAGGGGTTTCTGGTTTTCCATTAACATTTTGTTTGTAACGTATTTTCTCATAATTGTGTTTTTATAAGAGCAAGGATAATGAAATAAAGGTGGGGACTGGAGAGATGGCTCAGTGGTTAAGAGCACTGGCTGCTCTTCCAGACATCCTGAGTTCAATTCCCAGCAACCACATAGTGGCTCACAACCATCTGTAATGGGATCTGATGTCCTCTTCTGGCGTGTCTGAAGACAGCGACAATGTATGCACATATATAAAATAAATAAATCTTTTTAAAAATTTTAATAAAAAAAAAGAAACAAAGGTGGAAAAAGAAAGACAGATGAAGTCATTGAACAAGACCCTAAAGCAGAAAAAGAGGGTAGGGGGCTGAGGACACAGGGACGTTAACTGGTCTCACATGGGAATGATGGATAAAGACAGACATGATGCAGTTGTACACTGAGGGATTTGGTTATTGATAGGGTTGCTTTTCTTAGGTGAGAGACATGGAGGTCAGAATAACGAAGGCAATGGGATGGAGCAGGCACGACAAACAACAGTTTGGATTCAGACGAACCTCTCTGGGGAGAAGTAAAGGATTCTGAAGAAGTGTGTGCCAAGGAGAGGTAAGTGTCTCTGCTTCTCCTCTTGAGCTCTGATTGTGTGTATTTTTGTGGGCCAACGGCCCATATGGTTTACAGATTTTCTCCAGCATTCTCTAAAGCTAAAAGATAAATTTTTTTTTTTTTTTTTTAAACAGAAGCCAGCCTTCTTCATAAACAAGACACACCAGGAGAAGAAAATACAGGTTGGCTATCTGGGGTAAAGGTAACACGTGTGGAATATTAAATATACATTTACTGATTAAACCATCCAACAACAGGTTAAGGAACATCTTTTATATGCTCTAAGCAAAAATAAAAAAAAAAAAATTTAAAATAGCCTGTAGTCAAATGGAAAGATGATAACTGATTTATCTCACAAATAAATGGGAAAATCCAAAGTGAGACCACTGTAAAGGAAAGGAAAAAGGGTCTATAATAACACTCAATAATGACTCTACTCCCTTGGAGGACCGCACTGAGAAGGCTGCCCACAGGGGAGGACTGAAGTCTGCACACAACTCTGAAGACTGAGTAGGAGTCGCTCAGAGGAAAACGGTGTGCACACTGTACCCTGGGCAGAACAAACAACATATGTACACCCAAGGGCTGGGGGTGGGGTGGGGGTAAGCACAGTGAGAGCACTGGGCTGAGTGCCAGCAAGAGGAAGAGGAGTTGGATAATAAACAAGACAGGGTTGACAACCATGTTAATACTGTCCCTTTATGCTGAAGGCAAAAAGTAACGGTGACATTGTCAGCAGGATTACCATATACGTATCTGAGACAGAAGTGATAGAGGCAGAGAGTGTTTACAGGGCATATTTGAAAGCCAAATCATACAGTCTTGTGATGGATTTGGTAAAAGTGTAAGAGAACTAGGGACAGTACTGCCATCTGGTTTCACAGTCCTGTTTGACAGGACAGATGATATGCCATTGGGGTTTGTGGAACAAGACCACACATTCAGATATTAGCATATTAAAATTGTAACGATGAGAGTAGAAAGGTACAAATCAGGTGCCTTTAAGCGATGGTACTCAATGGTAATCAATACATTTTTGGTGGTGCAAAATATAATCGATATTCTAGTATTTGTTTCTGATGTTACCTGAGTTAATTTTGGGATTTTGCTTCCGCTGTTTGTTTTTGAGACAGGATCCCATAATGTGTCATTGACTAGATTAATAGTTGCTATTTAGATCTGGGTGGTCTCAAACCAACAAATCCAACTGTCTCTGCCTCCCATGTGCTGGAACTAAAGGTGTATATCACCACTCTGAGTGACTTTGCTGTTATTGTTATTGTATATATTGAATGATGATGATTTACTCTGCAGAGTTACTTCAGACCTTGGTAACATGATTTCTATTATAAGAGATCAGAGCATGCAGAGGAAACAGCTCAGGAGCAGTTTATAGACCATGCTGCATCTGCCTTCAGGAGCCCAAGAAACATAGTCGTTAACTGGTTGTCTAACATCAGACTTAACCTTTCTATACTTCAATGGATTTGTTTTTAATTCAGTACTTAAAGGAATAGTAACCGAGGTAAACCATGATCTGTTCAGAGAATCCTCCAGTCACCAAGTGAAAACAATTACTTGAGAGCATAAAACTACATAATAAACAGTTAAGGATTTTCTCTGTGGTCTTAAATGGGCCAACTTCTCATCTCTGCGTAATCAGAACAACAATCGCATGCATGCACACGTGCGCGGACAAATGAAATTAATCTGAAAGACAAAGTTCAGAGTCAACAGAAGTCCAACTTTGTAGCTAGGAAGAGAAAAATGATATTATTCACTATCAAAAAATATATATACACTATTTAATCAGGAGCCAACCACACAAATAACACCCAATGGTAAGAACAAAGCTACAAACGAAGGATGTGAGAGGAAATGTAACAGAATTGTTATAATTAGCTATTATCAGCAATAACAGCAAAACACCTACAGTTTATTAGCATCCAATAGGATGTGCTGTGCCAGGGCAAAATGGTCCCTTGAAGGATGTTATTATAAATTTGGAGGAATGACTGTTGCAGAATGTATTATTTCTTTGTCCTGACTTCTAAGACAACATACCTAACTTTAGATATGAAAATCTGACAAACTATGAGGGTGTCAGACTCATAATTGACCTCACTTTCTCCTTTACCTCTTCAATTATCAGTAATTTTTATAAATATAGAAGCCATTCTCTACATCTTGTAAGCACTTTAATCTTTTATATTAAACATTTACTTTTTCTAAATATACACAGCTTTATTTTGTGCACACTTTGTAAGTAATTACAGAGATATTCATAACATATTAACCTAATAACTTATGTTCAAAACCTTATGTTTCTACATATTCACTGATAAGAATATAATTAAAATCACTAAATGTAAATATTTGTCTCTGATAACACAAAGCCAGATATTACATCGAATGACTTGAACCACTTTAATATTTTACACATGTTTTAGTTTTCTTAGCTATGTACCAAGTCATCCCTTCTAATCACAACAAAAGAAACTGCCTGACATGCATGGCACTGTACACCTGCAGTTCCAGAACTCAGGAGGGTGAGAGGGAGAAGGTGAGTTTGGGGCCTGTCTAGGCTACTGGGAGAGCCATGGGACTTTTGATGAAGGATTTGGGATGGAAAAATGGTCTCTTCAGAAAATGAATACCTACAATTAAAGGCGTGAAACTGGATTCATTGCTTACAATGTGTAATAACCAATTCCGTTTTATAGATCCTACTGTGAGACCCGAGACCTCAAAACTGCTACAGGGAAGCACTTCCAGATACAGGCATAAGAAGGACCTTCTGAAAAGGACTCTGATAGGTCAAGAAATTATAGAAAGAATGGACAGATGGGGTTGTATGAAATTAAAAACTACAAACCAAAGAAAATACCTGAACAAAGATGAAGCACATGCAGTGGGAGAATATATTTGTCAGGCATTCATCTGAAAAAAGATTAAAATCTAGAACTTAGTTAATCCTAAGAACCCACACTAATAGGTTGGGTGTGCTCCATTCCCTCTTGTAACATCAGGACACTCAGGATTGAAAACAAAGGGATGCTGGATCTCGATGGGTACCCAGTTAGTTCTAGCTTCAGTAGAATACACTGTCCCAAAGGAATATGGCAGAGAGAAATAGAGGACACCAGATATCCTTTTCTGACTTCCCTGCATATGCATGGATGTATACACTCCACATACATACACCTATACACCACACACACAACATATACATCCCCACCCCACACACTCATACATGAACATACTTGCACACATACAAAGTAAAATGTATGAAAACCCAAGCTGTTTAATTGATAATGTACAAATGGATTAAATTGACACTTCTCAAAAGAGACACAAAGAGATGATGTGCATCATCCTTAATCAAATCTCCACTGAGGGTACATCCTTCTCCAGTCAGATAGCTATCATTAAATAAATAACAAATGCTGGTGAAGATGTGGAAACATTTTGCTAGTGAGAACATATATTGTAGCATCGAATATGGGAATCGGTATAAAGGTCCTAAAAACAAAAATAGAGGGAGCTAGAGACATGACTTGTTGGTTAAGAGGGCTTATTGCTCTTACAGAGAACCCATATTGGCTTCCCAGCATCCATATGATGGCACACAACACTCTGTAACTGCAAAAAGATTGCTTTCCAAGTCCACAAAGCATGACAGCTATTACAAAGGTAAGTAAATTGTGATGGTAGATAAAATATGCCCATAAAATAAATAACCATTAGAAAATATTGATAGAGCCTATGGAGCACTTAATCATAGAACTTTAGAGGCAAAACATATATTTTTTTAAAATTGCAGTTGGCTAGATAACTATCTACCAAACAGCAAGTCCCAATAACCAACACCTTTGATGTTGTCTTACTTAGGAAGAGGAAGCTTTGCCACTGTAAGTATGCCAAGAATCTAGAAATAGAGATCAGTCTAGAAAATCCACGGAATGTATTTATAAGAGGCAAGATGAGAAGAGAGGCAGCAACACATCTACAAGCCCAGGAATGGAGACAGCTGCTGGAAGAACTGGTGCCTGGGGTGTTGATATGGGGAAGGGTCTACTTTTTATACAAGTCTCACCTTGAGTTGATTTTGTGACCTTGAACTAGAATTAGAAGCTAAGAGAATCAGAGAAATTATTGAATGCCTACAAGGAGCATAGGTCTGCTGGTCATTGAACATCTGACCTCTAGAGTTACGTAATAAGTTTCTTCTTTAACCATTTGTTATGGCAGCCTTAGAAAATGACATATCCATCTATATTACACTTCTTTTAAACATGGGTAGAAACTTTGTTCCCTAATGAGAATGTTCTGGGCAGGTCCTCAGCATAAGGTAAATTTTAAACAGGTCTCACCCTGAATTAATTGCGTGACTTTGAGCAAGAACCCGAGCCTTCCTGTTAATTTCTTTGCATTAGTTGAGATAGGTGATGTCAAATCTTGCTTTCACCAATATAGTTTGTATTACTTGTAACAAGGGATATTTTATTAGCAAAAGGAGAAGCACAACTAACAATGTAGATCTACACAGAGTCACATACACTAAAACATGTACACACACATATACACAGTCAAACACATCCAAATGTACACCCATGCGCACACACATGCACGCATATAGTCATGCGCACATCCATGCATACATAGCTCTTAAGTATGTATTTGATAGATAAGAAATCTTGCCTGAAGGGAAGAGACAAGGCTATCTATATTATATCTGTTCTCAATTGTGCTAACATTCTTTCATATAGTCTTCACTATATGATGCTTACTCTAGCAGTTAGTACAGTCAGGGGACAGAGATCACACAGTGGATTAAACCAAAATGGAATGTAGAGTAATTAAACAATGACAAAAACAGCAATTATACAACAAAAAGAAACTCTATAAAGTACGACAGGGCCCTGGGAATGCATTCCAGAAAAATCAAATTAGAAAGCAGGGAAGATGTTTAGCCACCAGACTGCAGAGAAATTTGATGACTTTGTCAGGATAGAGTATATCTGAAAATTTTAGGCACATGATGGACCACTGTTCTGAGTACAGGGGTGGGCAGGTGAACAGCATTGGTGGTGTGGTACTAGCTGGGGAAGAGGTCCCTGGAATCCAAGAAATCAGAGCCTGCAGAAGCAATGGCTTCTTAGCCACAGGTTACTCTGGAGCACCATCGCTTCATGCAGTATGCAAAGAGTTCTCAGTCTACATCTACAGAGTTACAGAAAGGCCTTCATAAACCTAAGCATTCAAGATCATAGACAGCTGTATCCAGGGCTGACAGATGGAATGAGCTCTACCGAGAGTCCTTACACCCAAGTTGCTCAAGTCTGCAGCACACACCAACTCTGGGAACCTCTTTCTTAGCAGCAGCCTCTTAAGAAAAGTTGACATTGTACAAGATTGAAATGAGAAACAGTTAAAAGAATTCTATTATGGAACATATATTGAAGTAAATTTTTGAGCTAAGAATTGATAGCTGATACTATTGCAAAGTCAATGTTATCTGCTGTCACAATAGACACACTGAGACTTTGAGGAGAGAATGCTGCCACTAAATGGATGAGTTAGGAGAATTCTATCCAGAGTCATAAATGGTAGTTAAGTCCTGAAACTAGTTCCTACCTATACCCCAAGAACAGTATGATAGAAATTATCCACTTGAAGCTTTTTATCTCTATTATTTCTTCTTTGGCTCTATATTTCGAGCTCATTGTTATAATTATGATTGTAGGGTAAAGATTCATATGAGGACACGCAGTCATCATTTTTGGTAAGATAAAGAAGCAAGTGAAACCAGCCTCTAGGCTTCCATGGTTTCTGTTCTGCTTTCTTGTTTTTAAGACAGGTCCTTCTGCAGCCCAGGTTGACCTTGAACTTGGTTTGTAATCAAAAATGACCTTAAACTTCTAAGCATTCGGTCTCCTGGGGTTCCCCTTAATCTGAAGTCTGATTCAAATGCCCCTTATTTCTTTATTAAATGCCTCTCTACTCTCAGAAAATACACCTTTAGATTTCTTCAAAGCATTCACCAACACTAATGTAATTATCGGTTACCTGTGTAAAGGCTGAGCCACACTTGGTCAGATTGGTAGCTCTGGGGTCTCAAGCCAGTGTCCTGCCTCACACACACACACACACAAATGCAACAAAGTACTTATCACAGATTTCTTCAGACAATTTCTAGAATATAATGCAAGGTAAATACTGTCCAATGGTCAAGGGGTTCAGTGGTACCCAGCTTTTCTTTCTTCTGGAGCTCTTGACAGCATGAGAAGTTCACCACGTGAGGAGAATCAGAGAGGGAGTTTGCAAAGCCAGATTCATTCAAGCAAAATGTTGAAATTTAAAATTCAACATTTTTAAATTTTACTTTTTTGGCCAGTTTTTCATGAGGCCATCTTCATGAAAGTATAATTTGACTATATCTATCCACTCTGTACTCACCTATCTCCTGCCTCCTCCCATTTTCTGTACACACATTATTTATAAAGCATGTATCTATAAAGTATAAGTCCTATCAGTGAGAGAAAATATGTGAGCCTGGCATAATTGATAACATAGTATCACACTTCTTGCAGGATCCATTTTCATTCCTCTTTATAGCTGAAAAAAAATCCAGTATTTATGTAGACCACATTTTCTTTCTCCACTCACTCTTTCTCTGATAGATACCTGAGTTGATTCCATAATCAACATTTGTTAAAAAGTAGCTTCCAACAGGAACCTGCGTCAGGGTCAAGGTGACCAGTACCAAAAGAAAATTGTGAAGTATATAATGTGCCTGAGAGATTGGAAGTTGAATAGAAGGAATGCTGGTGGAGGGGAGTACTGTGAGCAGGTTGGAGGAGGTCTGGACTGGTTCTGAATGTGACATGTCTGTGACAGTCCCAGAACCACCCCAGGGTTGATTGTGGAATCAGGTTGAGATCTCACCAACATTGTTATAATTGGCTTCTCTCCTCCCTCTAAAGGCTCTCACACTGTTCTCTACAGCTATTCACAGTCTTAAGTCCACCATCAGTTATGACTGTGCAGCATCAGGACCACATTCACAGGCAAGTGACCTGGAGACCTCTGCAGCATCTGCACTCCTAGCCTTGTAACAAGTGCCTCTTTTATCAACAACTTCCTGCTATCATGCATTTCTACCGATGTTTTTATCTAGGTCTTCTTTACTCAGTTCACCAGCTACTTGGGGAACAGAGCTTTGTCTGTCTTCCCCTACCCAGTCTCTCTTCATTTCTAAAATTCAGATTTCCCTGTATCCATCTATGCTATCTAAATTCAGTTCAACCCAAATCACATTATTCCTGAGTCTGGAACATTCTTCAATTTGTGGCCATATCCTTCCTTTCCACTTGTTTGACTCCTGGTTGATTCTTGGTTGTCAAGTCTCCACCAGGCACAATCTTCCCAACTAGCTCTTCAGAGACATTCTAGTAATTAGCTGCCAGCTTTGACCCTCACATATATAAAATATTGACAGTAGAAACCTAGTGAATCTACACTGACCACATAGAGAGTTCTATGTGCTGATTATCAAGACTCAACATGTTGATCTATAAGTACTGATAACCTCATAGATGTATGGGAAATATCAAATTATAGCAAAATCTTCCTGCTTATCAAGTAAACTAAAAATTTCAACATAGGCAAAATATATAAAATTGATATTAATTTAACCAAAATTTTGATGAAATTATAAATTATATATATAAATTATAAATGAAATTATAATACTCATTACTTAAATACATATGTGTCTCTTATGAGTTATGAGCATTCAAAACTAAATGTGTGGGGTTTTGTATGCATACCATCATTTTGGTCCTAAATGTACTTAATGGATTGCCATGATTACTAGCCTTGGAGTTCTTTTTTTGGATTGTTCCTTACAAAAATAATGATGCATAAGACAACAGAATTCTGGAACATCAATTTTACTGTGAAGAGATATAATGAGAATCTGGATAAGAGCCACATTCAGTTCACAGAGCTTCCAGAACATTTCCTAAATGGTTCCAGATTCAATTTTGAGCACAAGTGAGTCTCTCACAATTTATTGTAAGCACTACAAGTTTCCAAGGCTTTATTTTATTTTTGACAGGTATAAAATATTAATAACTGAGCTTTCACATCCAAACAAGACAAATGATTGGGAATGGATTTATACCCCTTTCTTAGACAACTAGAATGACAATCAAATATATAAAAACAAAGAGGTTTTGTTTGTTTTATTTCCTGGCATTTAGAGAAAATTTCTATTCAAACATGATCTGTCTTGACAACCAAACTGAATTGTAGAAATCAATTTTATTGTTCATTATATAAGCAAATATAAATTATCTTACCTCTATATCCTCTTTAATATCTGCCATAACTATACAACAACATTATTAAATTTAAATGTCCAATTAATCCCACAATTTTGGATGCAGACTATTGCTCTAGGTGCAACATTGTCATACATTGAATGATAGGTAGTAGATCTGATCATGTTCTGAGGTGAATAGATGCACTTGCCCTATCAGGGTTGCAAGTTAGATAGAATTTGCAGGATAAAGGACTGGTTGAGATAGGGATACTTAGGCATGGAACGATATGGAGATAAAAATGTTGTGCATAGATGCAGGTATATGGGAATGCTTCAAAGATTGGCAGAGGGTTCTAGGATTCCATGTGTCAGAAAACCCTGAAGCAAAGATTGAGCCACCAAATGGAGCAAGCAGGGTAACTACAGATACAACAGGTTGGGGATGTGGGGGTCTACAATGCAAAAGGTAATAGATAAAGTATCTCTGACGGTAGAAAAAAATATTTTGAAGGATATTTCTCGGACAGTAAAATCTATGTAGCAGACGTGCAGCTCAGTCTTCATGTGGGTCCCCAACAATTGGAGCCAGGTCTGTCCTTACATTTTTTTGCCTACCGGTGGATTCTGTTCCCCTAACTGGGACACTTTCTCTGGCCTCAGTGAGAGAGGATGTGCCTAATCCTGCAGTGACTGATACTCAGGGAGGCTCCCCCTTCTCAGAAGAGAAGAGGAGGGGAATAGGGTTGAATCTGGGAGAGGAAGACTGGGAAAGGAAGGAAGGAAGATATTGGGATGTAAAGTGGATGTAAATAAATTAAAAATATTAACTTTAATACAAAATAAAATTCAATAATATTTGTAAGAAAACAATACATATGGTTTCTGAATAGCATAAAATTCACATCTGGCATTCGGTCAAAAAGTACAAATATACAAAAAAGTTAAAAAAAAACAAAAACAACACATTATAAAGGGGAAAATCAATTATTAGAAAGCCTACAAGACATCATAGATTACAGAATTAGTGGAAAGGGACATTAAAAGCAGCTAGTATAACTATATTCCATATGGCTAAACTCTGACTAATTTAATTACTCTTGGCAATAATACTGTGCATTAGATTTTAAGTTTGGATGTTATATATCAGTCAAAGGCATAGTTATTTTGTTGTTATTGTTACAGAAAATTTGAGGGATTATGGCACTTAAATAATTCAAGGGATTTATCCCCTTTTACAAAAGAATGTTTTTCTATATTGGATGATATCAGAAGTTAGTGAACTATTGCTGTCTGCTGAGTGCAGATGAGAAATGTATGATTGCTTGGACATTTTTCTCAACATATTACATTGCTTTATGGAATTCCAGTGTTTCAAAGCATATTGGAAGTTGGAGTGGGGTTAAAAGCTCAAATCATTCATCTAAACATACAGTATGATGGGATTTAGTAAACGATCCAAAAGAAAGTGGAAGAGAAAATAGTCAAATACACCAGAAATGCATCCATAGACATGGCCTAGGATAATAAAGTGATGGAATATTTTGAGCTATAGCCAGGGCAGATTAGCCTTGAAGTGAGTGTGATGAGCGATTGAGCAATCAATTACTCCCTCCAAGTGTCTAGGGAATAAGTTATTTCCTTCCCAGGATCACCAAATAACCTCCAGGCATTACACAAACCACTTACAATACCCTGGAATGGAAACCAATCCAGTTCATGGAGCTAAAAAGTAAAGGAAATTAAGAAGAAAAACAGGTAGTTTGTGTGAATGGTGGGTAAGTGGATGAACTTTACCCCAGAGCTGAAACATCTGTCATAGAAGAGCCAAAACAGAGACAAATAAAACAACAAAAACTTAAGTTGGAGAAATGAAGAAGTGATTCCTCTTATATTTCCTTTCTCACTAGTTTTATAAGCTCAGGGCAAGTCAACCTACATACCTGACAGGCTGCCTACTCATTGCTAGATGCAGATTTTGTCATTCACCCACAGAGCTACTGTAATGGGTTACTCTCACCTTAAAGTCTTATCATCCAGACCCTGAAATGGGGAGCCCTAGTGTAACTCTCTTGGAGAAACAGCTAGCTTCAACTGCTGAGCTCTCAAGGGACAATCCTGTCTACAGGAGTCACTGGCTTGGACTCTCATGTACTAAGCTATGACATCCTTACATGTGAAACAAAGATGAAGCTGATGGTGCCTGCTGTACAGGCTTCTGGCAGAAGTAAAATGAGATATTTTATGTAGGAGACTAGCTTTAAGTACTGTATAAGTGGTAGCCACTTGTGTGCTCTAGTATACATACCAGTATCTTAGAACAGTGGCATCCTCCTTGCGTTTGAGCTATGTATCTTACACATGTGCACACACATACACACACACACTTCTGAGTTCCATTTTATTTCCTGAGTTCCTTTTTCTGTACTGTCCTCTGAACCTCCTTTTGATTTGTCTATCCTGTCTTTTGTAGTCATCTCATACCTCACCTGAAATAACAATCACAGCTTTCTAAGATTCTGTTATGATCTCGTTTTACAAATCATCAAATAACTATATTTCCAGTAGGACAACTTCTACATGGTGATTTTTAATTTGAAAGTTATTTGGCCCTTTTTTTCAGACATCAGATTTTGTTTCTTGGACAATCTGAGCTCTTTGGTGACAGGGAGCTAGCTATTTCTCCTATCCTTGTTTGTACTGAATGGTAGATACAGTGATACTCAACTGAGTTAATCATTGTTGACTACCTGTAAGTTAGAACTCAGAAGAGATAAGGAATGTTTAATGGGTGCATTTGTCAGAGAAGGACTTGAAGGTGTTTAAGAGGGTGTAGTATTATTAATTTGGCCTCAGGAACACAGCAAAGAAGGAAGAACTAAAAAGCAGAGACACGTGGAGCACTTGGGTTTCTCTTCTGCTTGTGAATCTTAAAAATAAAGTGCCATGATTTTCTCTCATGCTGTTTCGGTTTTTATCTTTCGGCTTTCTTCTTTTCTGAGATGCAAGATTTAACCATTTATTTATTGATAAAGTATACTTAGAGCCATTAACACAAACCCACTAACTCTGATGCAAAATAAGTTTTAAACACAAAACATTCAAATTGAGGGATGAGATAAAGAAAAAAATAGTATCAGAAATATAATACAGCTCTACAAGTTACGAAGGCTATTAGTATGGTAGAAGGAACATAGTGATAAATAAAGCTTTATAATTTTGTTTTAAAGGAATTCACCATACTGATCAAGATTTCCAAGACAATATATATAAATATGGATCTGATACTAGAGAAAGCTCTTACCAAGCCCATCAAAATAAATAATGAATATAATATCAGAGAAAGGTAAGCTATATTAAGATAAATGTACAGTCTTACATTGATTCTAAAACTAAGGAGCCATGAAACACTCCATGGACAGATTCTCTTCAACTATCTCTAGAAAAAAAAAAAAACAATCTATACCATTGAGTTTGAAAGTAATAATCCTCAATAATCTAGATTGATGGAAATATCCTTTAAGATGACACATGACTTTTAACGTGAAGTTTTATTTACTGTACATCTTGATCACAGTTTCCTCTCCCTCCTGTCTTCCCAGTCCCTCCCCCTCAGCCCCACTCCCATTTAGCCCTCCTCTCCTCCTCAGAAAAGGAGAAGTCTCCCATAGATATCAAGCAGACGTGGCATATCAAGTTGCAGTAAGGCACATCTTCTGTTAAGGTTAGATGAAACAGCCTAGTTATGGGAAAAGGATCCAAAGGCAAGCAATGTAGACAGAGACAGCCCTTGCTCCCAATTTAGGAGTCCCATATGAAGACCCAGGTACACAACTGTTACATAAGAGCAAAAGGCCTAGGACCACCCCATGCGTGTTCTCTGGTTGGCACCTCAGTCTCTATGAACCCCTATGGGTGCAGGTTAGTTAATTCTGTAGGTATTCTTCTTGTGATGGTGATAGCCTTGACCTTCTGGCTCCTTCAATTCTTCCTTCCCCTTTTCCACAGGTATATTGGGGCTTTCTTGAACCCACCAGCAGTATAATAAGACACAAAGGTAAGCTTAGGCTGTTTGAGCAACCTCCTGGCTACTCTAAACTTAGCTCAACCAACTAGCCTACGACCTGTCATCTGGTTAGCTCTGTATCTCTGTCCTCTTCAGCAGTCTATATGTTCCCTCTGTGTCCCTTCTGACTCTTGTGCATCTACTTTCTTCTTCCAGCTTCCTTCTTTCTGCCCAGAAGTTCAGCCCTACATTTCCTGCCCAACTATTGGCTGTCACTCTTTATTTCAACCAATCAGTAGTGAGGCAATCTCTCATATAATTTCTAGATTGCCTCTAGGCATAGAGGGCTGTCTGACATTCAAGCATCTGGGCAGATGTATAAGAACAAATATTTATAAATATAAGGTCAGTTATGAGCCATAAAAGTGAAAGTATCAATATCCTGCCAGCATTTATCTCTCTGCTGGTATGGAATTGAGAATTGAAAATTCAAAGACACTCATTCACACAATTAAAAGAAAAAATGGTTACCCCAACACACAGGACTCTTCAAGCTCCACTTAACGTTTGGCTGTGGATCTCTGTATCAACTTCCATCAGTTGCAGGGTGAAGCCTTTCTGATAACAGTTATGTTAGGTTCCTGTCTTCAAGTACAGCAGAATATCATTAATAGTCATGGGTAAGCTCACTCTAATGGCATGGGTCTCAAATTGGTGCTTCCCACAAATTCTGCTCCATCTTTTACCTCTGCAGATCTTGTAAGCAGAACAAATTATAGGACTAAGCTTATGTGACTGAGTTGGTGTCCCAATCCCTCCACTGGAAGTCTTGCCTGATTACAGGAGATGTCTGGTTCAGATTTTATATTCCTCCATTGCTAGGAGTCTTAGTTAGAGTCACCCTTATTGATCTCTGGGAGTTTCTGTTGTTCTAGGTTTCCAGCTGGTCCCAAGGACACCCACCCCCCCCAATCCAGTTGTCTCTCCCAGTTCTCTCTCTCTCTCTCTCTCTCTCTCTCTCTCTCTCTCTCTCTCTCTCTCTTTCTCTCTCTCTCTCTCTCCCCTCTCCAAACCAGGCCTTTCCCTCAATCCACCCCTGATGTCTAATCTATTTTCCCATCTCAATGAGATCCAGGCACCCCCCCCTCCGAATCCTCATTGTCATTTTGCTTCTTTCAGTTTGTGGTTTTATCATGATTATCCTATACTTTATGATTAATATTCACTTATAAGTGCGTACACACCATGATTGTCTTTCTGGGTTTGGGTTACCTCACTCAGGATGATAGTTTACTGTTCCATCCATTTGTCTTCAAATTTGGTGCTGTTATTGGATGTAGGTTTAGATTTTTTTCAAATCCTACTTCAATGATGGCTCGTAAACTCTTCAACCTCCTTTCTAGCCTACCATCAACCAGCAGTAGTGGAAAAGAAAGGTAAACAGGAAATGAGGACCTTTTAAAAAAATAGTTGTTTGGGACTATTCTAGTATCTGTTGTCAGCAGTCCAGATCTTCACTAGCAAAACACCAAACCTGAATCAGCAGCCGCCGCCCAGTCTACTCAGCAAACACCACTCAAAATCAGCAATGGCAGTTTGATTTAGAAAAAAAACCCACAAGGTTCCACCAATATGCCCAAGTCTGTGGAAGAGGCAAGAAGCCACAGGATTATCATAAGTTTCTTGGCAAGTTACTGGCTGCAAAGTCACCACAAGTGGAGGTCTGCAATGCAATGCAAAGCGAACCAATACAAGAGCATCTTCAGCAAAGACTAGTGAAGTGGCAAAAGGCAGACCAGTGCAAGAGCCTCCTCCCACTGTCTGTGGGGTCATATTGATTCTTTCTAAACATCACATGTCCTCTCATGTGTCTGCTTCATCCAAACATACTTTTCACCTTTCTGCCCCAGCAAACATCATATGACATAACAAGTTTCCAATGAAACCAGAAATTTCCACTTCAATTGTATTTAGTGGTTGAGTGATACTCCATTGTGTAAAGGTATCACACTTTCTTTATCCATTCTTCAGCTGAGGGACATCTAGGTTGTTTCCAGTGTCTGGCTGCTATGATCATAGTTAAGCAGGTGCCCTTGTGATAGGGTGGAATGTTTTTTAAGAGTATGCCCATGAGTGCCATAACTGAGTCCTGAGGTAGAAAACTATTCCCAATTTTCTCAGAAACTACCAAATTGATTTCCAAACTGGTTGTACAAATTCATGCTCCCACCAGCAGCAAAGGAGTGTTCCCATTGCTCTACATCTTTATTAGCATGAGCCGTCACTTGAGGTTTTTATGTTTTTGTGTGTTTGTTTTGTTTTTTTAAACTTAGCCGTTCTAATGGATATAAGAATCTAATGGTTGTTTTGATTTGCATTTCCCTGATGACTAAGGATGTTAAACATTTCTCTTTTTTTAATGTCTGTTAATGTGATGATTCTTTATTATTTTATCTGTATACCCTCAAATGTTACCAGAGTTCCTGTTTTTTTGACAAACATTTGGTCAGATCAAAATAGTGAAGATGTCCATTCACTTCTCTGAGGCACACTTGCTTGCAACAGTCTGTTGCCGGATCATCATGGGGATTTAAATACAACCTTGCCTATAGCACAATGTCAGGCAGGTTGAGCTTAAACAAGACTCCAAGAGTGAGATGTGTGTCAGTAAAGAGAAAGCCTCATGAGCTGATTGAGGCTTCAGTATTCTGCGTCATAGGCATATTCTTCCATGTTTACTGTTTCAGGCAGCAGGCAGGCCCTCCAGTTTCTGTTGAAGCTAAGGATAGTGACCATCTCCTCATCACTCAACTGGAAGTCAGAGACCTGAATGTTCTCCTGTATATGCATCACAGACTTTGGGATCATCACCACATTCCTCTGGATGTGGAACCGAATCAGAACCTGGGCTGAGGTTTTCTTGTGCTTGGCAGCTGTCTCTTTAATTTTGGGGTCCTCTAACAGAGAAGGGTCCTCTGGTTTGGTGCTAGGCCTGTCTAGGGAGCCCAGGGGACTGTAAGCTGTGACAGTGATGCCCTTGGAGTGACAGTACTGGATCAGTTTTTCCTGTGTGAGGTAACAGTGACACTAGACCTGGTTGGTCACTGGCTTATGTTTCAGTCCAACCTTGTTCCGAAGCCTTTCAATCTGGAAGTGGTTGAAGTTAGAGACTCCCAGAGCTTTCACCAAACCCTGGTCCACCAGTTCCTCCATGGCCTCTCAGGCTTCCAAGAATGTTGTTACTGGTAAGGATATTGCCTTGATCATCTTTGGGGAATAACTTCTTTTCCGGCTGAAGTCCCTGTGGCCAGTGAATAAGATAGCGATCCAAGTAGTCCAGCTTCAGACCCATGAGGGTCTTCTGAAAGTCTTCCTTTAACAGTTTTTTTTTTCCTTAAAGCAGGTGGGCCACAACTTGCTGATGATGAAAAGGTCCTCCTACCTCACAGTCTTCTCTTTGATCTTCTCTTGAATGGCTTCTTCCACTTTATTCTCATTGCAGCATCAATGGCTGCCTTCATAGCTTCTTTGACTTGGCTATGGGAGACTTCCAGGTACCCAGACCCACAATAGGCATCTTGGCTTTGGTACTGAGCTCCATGAAGGTGGTCATGGTTGCTGCCGAAATCTTTCTGAGAGCAGATGTCTGTCAATATTTTGTTAAGTGCTTCTCAGCCATTAGAGATTCCTCTGTTGAGAATTCTCTGTTTAGGGATGTACACATTTTTTAAATTGGGTTATTTAGTTTGTTGATGTCTAGTTTCTTGAGCTCTTTATAATTTGGATATCACCCCTTTGTCAGGTGTGGATTTGGTGAAAATCTTTTCCCATTCTGTTGGTTGCCTCTTTGTCCTTTTGACACTGGTTTTTGTTTTTTGTTTTTGTTTTTTTTTTGTTTTGTTTTGTTTGTTTTTTTTTGTTTTTTTGTTTTGGGCCATACAGAAGCTTTTCAGTTTTACGAGGCCCAATTTATTAATTGTTGATCTTAGTGCCTGAACTGTTGGTTTTCTGTTCAAGTTGTCCCCTGTGTCAATGTGTTCAAAGGATATTCCCCCTTTCTCTTCTCTCAGATTTAGTATATCTGGATTTATGTTGAGGTCTTTGATATACTTTTGTGCAGGGTGATAGATATGGATCCATTTGCATTCATCTACATGCAAACATACAGTGAGACAAGTACTATTTGTTGAAGATGTTTTCTTTTTTCAGTTGTATAGTTTTGGCTTCTTTATCAAAAATCAAATGTCCATAGGTGTGTAGATTTCTTTAATTGTATATTTTCTTTATTTACATTTCAAATGTTTTCCCCTTTCCAGGTCTCCCCTTTGGAAACTCCCATCCCATCCTCCCTCCCCCTACCTCTATGAGGGTGCTCCTCCACCTACCTACCCACCCACTCCCTGTCTTCCCACCCCGGCATTCCCCTGATTTACTTCTGGTTCTATTATATCTCATCGATCAAACTGCTAATTTTATGCCAGTACCAGCTTATAGTACAGCTTGAAATCAGAGATAATGGCACCTTTAAAAATTCTTTTATTGTACAAGATTGTTTTAACTACCTTATGTTTTTGTTTGTTTGTTTGTTTTGTTTTTTATATGAAGTTAAGTATTGTTCTTTCAAGGTCTGTGAAGAATTGTGTATGAATTTGGATAGGAATTGTGCTGAATCTTTAGACTGTTTTTGATAGGCTGATCATTTTTATTTTGTTAATCCTAATTATCTATGAGCATGGGAAGACATTTCCAGTTCTTTCACTTTCTTTCTTCAAAGATTTGAAGTTCTTGTCAAACAGGTCTTTCACTTGCTTGGTTAGATTTATACCAAGAAATTTTATACTATTTGTGATTATTTTGAAGAGAAATTTTCCCCTATTTTCTTTCTCAGCCTTTTTATCATTTATATATAGGAGGGTTATTGATTTTTTTAAGTTAATTTTGTATTTAGCCACTTTGCTAAAGGTGTTTATCAGCTGTAGTGTCCTGGTAGAATTTTTGTGGTCACTTCTGTATACTATCACATCATCTATGAATAGTCATACTTTGATTTCTTCCTTTTGATTTATATCCACTTGATCTCCTTTGGCTGTCTTATCGCTCTAGCTAAAACTTTTAGTATTATATTAAATAGGTATAGAAAGAGTGAACAGTCTTATTTTGTCCCTGGTTTTAGTGGAATTGCTTTAAGTTTCTCTCCATTTAATTTTATGTTGACTATTGGCTTGCTGTAAATTGTTTTTGTTATGTTTAGGTATGTCTCTTATATCCCTGACCTCTTGAAATCTTTTATCATGAATGGGTGTGCATTTTGTTAAGGTTTTATAGCATCTAATGAAATAATTATCTGGCTCTTTTCTTTAAGTTTGTTTATATGGTGGATTATACTGACAGATTTTTATATGTTGAATCATCCCTGAATCTCTGGAATGAAACCTACTTTATCATGATGGATGATGTTTTTTATATATTCTTGAATTCTGTTTCCAATTGTTTTGTTGAGTGCTTTTGCATCAATGTTCATAAGGGAGATTGTTCTGATATTTTATTTCTTGGTTAGTCTTTATGTGGTTTAGGTATATGACTGTGGCCTCATAAAATAAATTTGGCAGTGTTTCTGTTTCTATTTTGTGGAATAATTTGAGGAGTATTGGTATTAGCTTTTCTTTTAAAGTCTGGTAGAATTCTGTACTAAAATTATCTGTCCCTGGACTTTAGGTCTATTTGATTCATAATGTCCCTGGACTTTACGTCTATTTGATTCATAATGCCAGTTAGTTACATTATTGCTTTGTTTAGGTTTTGTCTGAATGACCTGTCAATTGGTGAGAGTGGAATGTTGAAGTCTCCCACTATTAATGTGTAGTTCAATGTGGGATTTAAGCTTTAGTAATGTTTCTTTTATGAATGTGGGTGTCCTTGCATTTGGGGCATAGATATTCAGAATTGGTGGATTTTTCTTTGATTAGTATGAAATGTCCTCCATCTCTTTTGATTCATTTAGTTGGAAATCAATTTTATTATATATGAGAATGGCTACTCCAGCTTGTTTCTTGGGCTCATTTGCTTGGAATATCTTTTAGTCCCTTTACTCTGAGGTAATGTCTGTCTTTGATATTGAGGTATGTTTCTTGTAAACAACAGAGTGATGGATCTTATTTTTGCATCAATTCTGATAGTCCGTGTGTTTTTATTGGAGAATTGAGTCCATTGATATTGAAAAATACTTGAACACCAATAATTATTAATTTCTGATATTTTGATGTTGGTGGTGGTGAAGTGTGAGTGTGTGTGTGTGTGTGTGTGTGTGTGTGTGTGTTCTTTTGGTTTTGCTGCTGTGAAACTAATTTCTGTGTTTTCCTGGATATAGTTAACCTCTTTTCTTTCTATTATGTTCTGTTGGGCTGGAATTGTGGATATATAATTGTTTAAATTTGGTTGTGTCATGAAATATATTGTTTTTTCCATCTATGGTGATTGGACGTTTTACTGGATATAGTAATCTGGACTGGTGTCTGTGGTCACTTAGAGATTGCAAGATATGTGCCCAGAACATCCTGGCTTTAAAGTTTCTGGTGAGAAATCAGGTTTTATTTCTAATAAAGTTGCCATTGCAGGTTATTTGGTCTTTTCCCCTGTTGATTTTAATATTATTTCTTTGTTCTGTAATTCAGTGTTTTGATTTATGTGGCAGGAGGATTTATTTTCTGCTCCAACATATTTGGTAGTCTGTAAGCTTCATGTACATTTATAGGCATCTCTTTCATTAGACTAGGAAAATTTTTCCTCTACAATCCTTTAAAAAATATTTTCTGGGCTCTGGAGCTAATATAGTGCTCTTTCTTCTCTTCCTATTATACTTTTGTTTGGTCTTTCATAGTGTCCCAAATTTCGTGGATGTTTTGAGTCAGAAATGTTTTAGATTTAACATTTTCTCTGATTGATGTATCAATTTCTCTTTATTGCATCATCTACACCTGAGATTCTGTCTTCTGTCCCTTGTATTCTGTTGGAAATGCTTGTGTCTATAATTCCTGTTCTCTTCCCTATGTTTTCCATCTCCTGAACTCCCTCAGTTTGTGTTTTCTTTACTGCTTCTATTTCCATTTTCAGTTCTTGAAAAGTTTTATTCATTTCCTTCATCTGTTTGATTTTATTCCTGTTTTTCTTTAAGAAATGAATTCATTTCCTCTTTAAAGGCCTCTATCATCTTCATAAGTTTGGATTTAAGGCCATGTTCTTCCTCTTCAGCTATGTTTGGATATCTAGGGCTTGCTGTAGTAGAATGGCTGGGCTCTGGTGGGGCCATATTGTCATGGTTCTTGTTGATTGTATTCTCACATCGGCCTTTTGCCATTTGGTTGTCCATAGTTCCACAGGCCTCCAGAAATGAAGGCAGAGTTGTGTGGCAGAAAATGGAGCACAGGGGACAGGGTGTAGTTTATAGCTATCCTGTGTGGTTTAGGGGGACATAGCAGGCAGGGAATTGGGCAAGGGTCTTACCTGGTTTGTCGCTGGCACTAGAAGGCCTTCAGAAATGGAGGCAGAGTTATGGGCCAAAAAATGTGCAGTAGACGGGGTGCACTCTGTAGCTGTTGGGTATGCTTTAGGGGAATTTGGCAGGCAGGGGATTCAAGGGAGCAGAATCTTATCTCAGTGTCCCTGGTACTCCCAGGCCTCCAGGTGTGCAGGCAGAATTGTGGGCTGTAAAATGTAAGCACAAAGGGCAGAAACATGACTTTTATTCCAGTTCCAAATCAGCATCCTACCTTTAGTTTTATTTCTTAAATGTATTGACCAGTGTGAAGGGATTGGAGATTCTTGCAATGTAAGATCAGGTAGCTACGAATGAAGACTTAGAATTCTGCACACATTCCTGCCCTGCCATCACATCTGTTAAAAATCAACTTCTCTGGAATCTAGTTGTTGTGTATCAACACTGATACTTGAATCACCCATAGATAAATAATGAAATGATGTTTTTAGCCTCAGAGCTTTTCTCCAGACAGGATCTAGATTGAGCCTTTAGGATGTGGCCAACTTTAGAACTTAGTCTAAACCACTTAGAGTTTCCATTTCCTGTTGCTTTAGCTCCTTTAAATATAGTATCATCTTATCTAAAGAGATAATTTGTATGTAAAATACTAAAAAGAAGGGCTATGTTGCTAATTACAAAACTCTTCCTTTCATTAACTGCATCAATGCCAAATATCTAACTTGGTTCTTCCAATCAAAGTAGAATTATTCCTCTGGCAGAATATACATTCTTTCTCCGGGCCTGAGCTATTTACACTTATCAAGTCTAGTGAGCTTTTCATGGACCCATTTGTGTACACTTACACACATTCTTATTCTCTCTCTCCTTCTCCCTCTCCCCCTCTCCCTCCCCCTTCTCACATATTTGGGTGTATTTGGATATATTTGGTATATTTCCAGGTACTCCTTAGATGCATTCTTTTTTGTCAATGATTTTATTTTAGAATTTTTTATGTGAATATTTTTGCATCATGTGCATACAAGTGATGTCAGAGATCAGAGAAGAGGGTGTCAGATCCTCTGAAATTGTAGTTATAGGTGGTTGTAAACCATCTAAGATGGGTGGTAGGAACAAACTCCATGTCCTCTTCAAGAGTGGCAAGTGCTCTTAACCTCTGATCATTTTCTTCAGTCCCCTCAGAGACTTTCTTGCTACTTCATGTGAACATTATTTTAAAACTTTCCATTTTGGGATAGAAAAGTGACTCAGAGATTAAAAGCACTTACAAATCTTGCAAATAACCCAAGTTCAACTCCTAGGTCCCAGGTAAGATTGCTCATAACTACCTGTAACTCCAGATCCAGAAGATCTGAAACTCTTTCTGGTCTCCATGGGCACCTTCACATGCATATTCCTTCCATAATTAAAAATAAAAATAAATCTTAAAAAAAAGATTCATTTACTACTCTATTAACTTCAATGTTCCCTAAATAAGTCTTAGGTCTATTCATCTAAATTCTTAGCACACTGCATTATGCTTAACACCTAGAAAGTATACCACATACTTTTGACAGAAACATGTTTTATATTAAATTATCACGGTTAGAAACAATTTATTTCTCTATAAAAGTTACTTCACAGACATCTAAATTACATTTCCACTAAAGCTCAACCTTTCTAATATTTGCAAAAAATGATAGTCATAAATATGTAGTGATTCCTGGGTCAGCAAATTTCCTACTAAATATATTTAAAATGCATATTTTATGTGACACTTATATAATATTTTCTGTATACCAGGAACAACTCCAAGTGCTTTATAAATATTGACTTGAATTATCCTCATAACAGACTATGAATGATATCACCGTTTCCATTTGCAGTCGACAAAGCAAAGATTCATAGAAGTCTTACAAAAGACTGGTCAGTTTGTAAGGAGAAAAACTAAGATTCAAATTCAAGTAATGTGGCTCTCAGGCCATGGTCTCTATTACAGGACTAATGGAATTGTCAGTCATTCTTCAGCCAAAAAGTGAATGGCCATATGCATATATAAGAACCGTAATGTATGTGTCACTCCCCAATTTGCTTTATAATGTTCTTCAACAGATGTCTTTAGTTGTTTTTATTTTTTAAGATTTTATTTCTATTTTATGTGTATGAATGTTTTCCTTGCATGTATGTAAGTGTACCAAATGCATGCCTGGTAGCCATGAAGGCCAGAAAAGGGTGTTGGATCCTTTGGATATAGTTACAGCCTGTTGCAAGCCACAGTAGACATGATATAAACTGTAATAGCAGATGGTGTCATCATGGTAGCAGCAAGGGTTATGAACCACGGCACCATCTCTCAGTCCCCAACAGATGTCTTTTAGACCTCACATCTTCAGGTGAAAGTTTTATTGTATTATTTTCCTCTAGAGAGCCTATCTTATTTTCAAAATGGAAAACAACACGAAAATGAAAAAGAAAAGCTCAATAATCCTCACAAAACCCATGGAGGAACATACATGTTAAGAGAGGAAATATTTCCGAATGGATATTAGCAAAATTTTCACCTTCTCAAAACAAGACAGGATAATGGTGTCCTGGGGTCACTTTTAAGTTTTAGAAAGGATGTAAAAGGATTTAAGAGCTCTTCATGAAAACCGATTTTCATTTTTTTTCCTTGAACTTCAAATCTTCCCAGGATTAGCTGCACTGACCTTATCTCCCTTCTGTGCTGTCATAGAAATGAATTAGTCGCTCTTCAGCCAAACACTTCAAGTTACAGCAAGAAAAGGTACTCTGTAGACTAATCAGAAAAAAATTTCTTAAAATTTTCTTCAGCAGCATCGTTGCTGGAAAAAGTGGGATCTTTGGCTAGCATTTCAGTTCAGCCACAAAGGAGAAAAGCAGTAAAAACAGAGGCTGCCAGGACTAATTGAAAACTGTGTAATAAAAGGAATGGTACCAATTAAATTGCTACGTTCTTAAAAGGATCAATAGGGGTCACAGAAAAGATGTTTGGCACCATTTAGAAAATTGATGAAGAAGATTCCTCAGGAGATTAAATTGGAAAATTGTGTTCTTAGCAAGCAAATGTATAAGGAGCAAATTGTATACTAAAATAAGCCCTGAGCTTGTCTCCAAAGGAATTTCCAATTATAAAAGAATCCATCACCTTCAGACCTCACTATAAGAATTGTTCAACATGGTTCTATAGGAAGAGAGAAAATAGTTGGCAGAATTATAAGTGGGTGATATAAACACAGAAAGAGGGTTGGAGAGGTGGATCAACTCTTCCAGAAGACCCAGCTTCAATCCTAGCACACACATGGTGTATCGCAACCATCTTTAACTCCAGTTTCAAGAAACCCATTGCCCTTGTCTCCCCTGCACCATGCATACTCATGGTTCACAGACACAAATGCAGGAGAAATACCCATAAGAATAAAATAAAAATAAATAAATAAATAAATATTAAGAAATAAAGAGTGGCACATATACATTCACAAACTTGTAACCTCTAACCCCACTGGATAATTCTTTCTCTATTCTAGCAGTTTCCTCACATTCATACCCTGAGCAATACTCAGTTGAACACCACAGCAGAACTCTCAAACTTCCAAGTACCTAGAATCTGCTGCGAGTTGCTTTTCTCTTCAACAGATTACAACCCTCTGAGAATTCTAACTGTCTTGGTCTGGTGGACTTATGAAGTCTTTGGAAGTATTCTGAGCTCCAATTGGCTAATGTTGTTTTACCCAATGCCTGGACTTTTCCTCAGTGCAGCAACCGGGCAATTATAAGTCTCATTCCCCAAATCACCCCCACCCCTGACTCTCGGAGGTCACTGTGTTTTCTTGATCACTTTCTAGTGAATTGAAAAACCATCTTTTCTTATATATTTTGCCTTTCACTGTTGCTGTTGCACAAGGTCATTGCATAAATCTACTCCAAATTGTCCCAATGTTGCCAAGCAGCAGTTCCTCTTAAAGTCCTTCTTTTTTTTTTTTTTGAATCTTAACTCTTAATATTCTTTTTACATACTTCTTGTCTGCCTTTCCAAATGAATTACATTTTTTTACATTGTTATAGTTTTAAAAGTTTTCCACAAATGTTTACATTGTTATATTTTCCTCTCAAAATTTGGTATTCTATAAGACCACACACATATGTAATTAATCTTGATGTTATCAGTTATATAAGAGTACCTTTCAGGTAGTTTTGTTGTTCTGTAATGTTGTTTCTTTTTTTTCATACTTTATTTACATTTCAAAAGTTTCCCACTTTCCAGATCTCTCCTTTGGAACCTCCCTATTCACTCCCTCCTCCCCTGCTTCTATGGGGGTATTCCCCCACCCACCCACCACTCCACTCTTGTCTTCCCTCCTTGGCATTCTTCTATACTGGGGGATCTAACACCTTCAGGCCCAAGGGCCTCTGCTCCCCCTGATGTCTAACAAGACCCTCCTCTGCCGCATATGTGGCCAGCACCATGGGTGCCTCCATGTATATTCTTTGGTTGGTGATCCAGGTTCCAGGAGTATTGAGGGATCAGGCCAGTTGCCACAGTTGCTCCCTCTCTGGGGCTGCAAACTCCCTCAGCTCCTTCAGTTCATTCTCCAACTCCTCCATCTGGAACCTCATACTCAGCCCTATGGTTGCTGAGAAGTGACTCTTGGGTATTTCAAACTTTTGGGCTAATAACCACTTAACAGTGAGAACATACCATGTTCATACTTTTGTGACTGCGTTACCTCACTCAGGATGATATTTTCAAATTCCATCCATTTGTCTGTGAATTTCATGAAGTCATTGTTTTTAATAGTTGAGTAGTATTCCATTGTGTAAATGTACCACATTTTCTGTATCCATTCCTCTGTTGAGGGACATCTGGGTTGTTTCCAGTTTCTGGCTATTATAAATATGGCTGCCATAAACATAGTGGAGCATGTGACTTTATTACATGTTTGAGCATCTTCTGGGTATATGCCCAGGAGTGGAATAGCTGGGTCCTCAGGTAGTATTATGTTCATTTTTCTGAGGGTCCGACAAACTGATTTCCAGAGAGGTTGTACCAGCTTGCAATCCCACCAGCAATGGAGGAGTGTTCCTCTTTCTCCACATCCACACCAACATCTGCTGTCACCTGAGTTTTTGATCTTAGCCATTCTGACTGGTGTGAGATGGAATCTCAGGATTGTTTTGGTTTGCATTTCCCTGATGACTAAGGATGTTGAACATTTCTTTAGTTGCTTCTCAGCGAACTGAGTTTCCTCAGTTGAAAATTCCCTGTTTAGCTCTGTTCCCCATTTTTTGATAGGGTTATTTGGATCTCTTGAGTCTAGCTTCTTGAGTTCTTCGTATACCTTGGATATGAGCCCTCTATCAGATAAAGGATTGGTAAAGATCTTTTTCTAATCTGTAGGTTGCCGTTTTATCTTATTTACATTGTCCTTTGTCTTACAGAAGCTTTGTAATTTTATGAGGTCCCATTTGTTGATTCTTGATCTTAGACCACAAGCCATTGGTGTTCTGTTAAGGAACGATTCCCCTGTGGCCATGTGTTAGAGATTTTTTCACCACTTTCTTTTCTATTAGATTCAGTGTATCTCGTTTTATGTGGAGGTCCCTGATCCACTTGGACTTGAGCTTTGTACAGGGAGATAGGAATGGATCAATTTGCAATCTTCTACATGTAGACCACAAGTTGAAACAGCACCATTTGTTGAACATGCAGTCATTTTTCCACTGGATGGTTTTAGCTTCTTTATCAAAGATCAAGTGACCATAAGTGTGTGGGTTCATTTCTAGGTCTTCAGTTATATTCCATTGATCTACCTGCCTGTCACTGTACCAATACCATGCAGTTTTTATCATTACTGCTCTGTAGTATAGCTTGATGTCAGAGAGGCTGATTCCTCCAGAAGCCTTATTATTGTTGAGAATAGTTTGTGCTATCCTGGGTTTTTTGTTATTCCATATGAATTTGAGAATTGCTCTTTCTATGTCTATGAAGAATTGAATTGGGATTTAGATGGAGATTGCATTGAATCTGTAGATTGCTTTCAGCAGGATGGCCATTTTAACTATATTAATTCTGCCAATCCATGAACATGGGAGATCTTTCCATCTTCTGAGGTCTTCTTTGATTTCTTTCTACAGAGACTTGAAGTTATTGTCATACACATCTTTTACTTGTTTGGTTAGAGTCACACCGAGATATTTTATATTGTTTGTGACAACTGTGAAGGGTGTCATTTCCCTAATTTCTTTCTCAGCCTGTTTATCCTTCAAGTATAGGAAGGCTACTGATTTGCTTCAGTTAATTTTGTATCCGGCCACTTTGCTGAAGTTGTTTATCAGCTGTAGCAGATCTCTGGTGGAGTTTTTCTGGTCACTTAAGTATACTATCATATCATCTGCAAATAGTGATATTTTGATTTCTTCCTTTTCAATTTGTATCCGTTTGACCTCCTTTTGTTGTCTAATTGCTCTAGCTAGAACTTCAAGTACTATATTGAATAGATAGGGAGAGAGAAGACAGCCTTGCCTAGTCCCTAATTTTAGTGGGATTGCTTCGACTTTTTCTCCATTTAGTTTGATATTCGCCAATGGTTTACTGTATATTGCTTTTACTATGTTTTGGTATGCTCCTTGAATTCCTGATCTTTCCAAGACTTTTATCATGAAGGGATGTTAAATTTTGTCAAATGCTTTTTCAGCATCTAATGAAATAACCATGTGGTTTTTTTTTTTTTTGAGTTTGTTTATATAGTATATTACATTGATGGTTTTCTGGGTATTGAACCATCCCTGCATCCCTGGAATGAAGACTACTTGATCATGGTGAATGATCATTTTGATGCATTCTTGGATTCAATTTGAAAGGAATTTATTGAGTATTTTTGCATCGATATTCATAAGGGAAATTGATCTGAAGTTTTCTTTTATTGTTGGGTCTTTGTGGGGTTTTGTTATCAGTGTAACTGTGGCCTCATAGAATGAATTGGGTAGTGTTCCTTCTGTTTCTATTTTGTGGAATAGATTGAAGAGTATTGGTATTAGGTCTTCATTGAAGGTCTGATAGAATTCTACACTGAACCCATCTGGTCCTGGGCTTTTTTTTGGTTAGGAGACTTTTAATGACCGCTTCTATTTCTTTAGGGGTTATGGGACTGTTTAGATGGTTTATCTAATCCTGATTTAACTTTGGTAATTGGTATCTGTCTAGAAACTTGTCTATTTCACCTAGATTTTCCAATTTTGTTGAGTATAGGCTTTTGTAGTAGAATCTGATGATCTTTTTGAATTTCCTCAGAATCTGTTGTTATATCTCCCTTTTCATTTCTAATTTTGTTAATTTGCATACTGTCTCTGTGCCCTCTGGTTAGTCTGGCTAAGGGTTTTTCTATCTTGTTGATTTTCTCAAAGAACCAGCTCCTGGTTTTGTTGGTTCTTTGTATAATTCTTCTAGTTTCTACTTGGTTGATTTCAGCCCTTAATTTGATTATTTCCTGCCTTCTATTCCTCTTGGGTGTATTAGCTTCTTCTTTTCTTTTTCATGTTTGCTGTTAAGCTGCTAGTATATGCTCTCTCCAGTTTCTTTTTGGAGGCATTCAGAGCTATGAGTTTTCCTCTTAACACTGCTTTCATTGTGTCCCATAGGTTTGGGTATGTTGTACTTTCATTTTCATTAAATTCTAGGTAGTCTTTAATTTCGTTCTTTATTTCTTCCTTGACCAAGTTATCATTAAGTAGAGCATTGTTCAGCTTCCATGTGTATGTGGGCTTTCTGTTTTTTTTGTTGCCATTGAAGACCAGCTTTATTCTGTAGTGATCTGATAGGAAGCATGGGATTATTTCAATCTTCTTATATTAAAGAGATATTAAAGAATAGTGATTGTTGTTTCCTGTTATTTTTGATGCTGTTTATACGTTTGCATGGCTATCTTCTTTTGATTTTGTTGAAAGATTACTTACTTGTTTTTTCTTGGGTGTAGTTTCCCTCCTTGAGTTGGCATTTTCCATCTATTATTCTTTGTAGGTCTGGGTTTGTGGAAACATACTGTACAAATTTGGTTTTGTCATAGAATATTTTGGTTTTACCATCTATGATTATTGAGAGTTTTTCTGGGTATAGCAGCCTGGGCTGGCATTTGTTTTCTCTTAGAGTCTGTATGAGATCTGCCCAGGATCTTCTAGCTTTCATAGTCTTTTGTGAAAAGTCTGGTGTAATTCTGATATGTCTGACTTTATATGTTACTTGCCCTTTTTCCCTTACTGCTTTTAATATTCTTACTTATTTTGTGTATTTGAAACTTTTAACTATAATATGACAGGAGGAATTCCTTTTCTGGTCCAGTCTATTTGTCCTTCTGTAGGCTTCCTGTATATTTATGTTCATCTCTTTCTTTAGGTTAGGGAAGTTTTCTTCTATAATTTTGTTGAAGATATTTACTGGTCCATTAAGTTGGGAATCTTCTCTCTCTTCTATACCTATTATCCTCATGTTCTGTCTTCTCATTGTATACTGGATATCTTGGATGTTTTGGGTTAGGATCTTTTTGAATTTTGTGTTTTCTTTGACTGTTGTGTCCATGTTTTCTATGGTATCTTCCGCACTTGAGATTCTCTCTTCCATCTCTTGTATTCTGTTGGTGATGCTTGCATCTATGACTCCTGATATCTTTCCTATGTTCTTTAACTCCAGGGTTGTCTCCCTTTTTGATTTCTTTATTGTTTCTATTTCTGTTTTTAATTCCTGAATGGTTTTGTTCATTTGTTTGATTATGTTTTCCGGTAATTCTGCCTGTTTGATTGTGTTTTCCTGTAATTCTTTAAGGGATTTTTGTGTGTCCTCTTTAAGGGCTTCCAGTTTATTTCCCTTATTTCTTTAAGGGAATTATTTATTTCATTCTTAAAATCTTCTATCATCCTCTTGAGATGTGATTTTAAGCCTGAGTTTTCCTTTTCTGGTATGTTGGGGTAGCCAGGGCTGGCTGTGGTGGGAGAGCTGGGTTCTGATGATTCCAAGTAGTCTTGGTTTCTGTTCCTTGCGTTCTTGCCCTTGCTTTTTGCCATCTGGTTATCTCTGGTGTTAGCTGGTCTTACTCTCTCTGACTGTGGCTTGTCTTTCCTCCAAGCCTAGGTGTCAATACTCCTTGAAGAGGAATTTGGGTTTGGAGAGTTGTGGTGCAGGCTCAGCTCTGGGGTGTAGACAGAAACAAGAAGGATCTAATCCTCAGCTGACCTTGTTTCCTGTGTCCTGATGGCTCTGCTATGGTCCCTCTTGGTCCAGTGAATTTTCCGGTTTTGTTGAGTATAGGCTTTTGTAGTAGGATCTGATGATTTTTTTGAATTTCCTCAGAATCTGTTGTTATATCTCCCTTTTCATTTCTAATTTTGTTAATTTGCATACTGTCTCTGTGCCCTCTGGTTAGTCTGGCTAAGGGTTTTTCTATCTTGTTGATTTTCTCAAAGAACCAGCTCCTGGTTTTGTTGATTCTTTGTATAATTCTTTTAGTTTCTATTTGGTTGATTTCAGCCCTTAATTTGATTATTTCCTGCCTTCTACTCCTCTTGGGTGTATTAGCTTCTTTTAGTTCTAGAACTTTCAGGTGTGCCTGTGCTTAAAGGTGTATGAGCACTCCTGGTATACCAGCTCTCTCCTGGCACTATTTGAGTATGGAGCCCTGCGTCACAGGATCTGCTCTCCAGTCACCGAAAGAAACCAGATCCCAGTTCCTCAGTCCTTGTGACTTGGGTATTCCAGGTGGGTCCCTCTGAGCAATCAGTCTTGTTCCCACTCCTGGGAGGGTAGCTTTCTCCCAGCACTATTTGGTTATGGAGCCTTGGTGGCCCAGGCAGAGGACTCCCACCACAGATGGAAACTGGATGGCACTTACCTCCCGGCTGTTCCTCAGTCCCTGTGTCTGGAGCCCTCATCTTGCTGACTTTTCCTCACTCCTGGGTGGCTAGCTTTCTCCTGGAGCTGTTTGGCTATGGATCCCTGGTGGCTCAGGCAGAGGTCTCCCACCACAGATGGAAACCGGCCTTAAAGTCTTTCTTAAAGTTTCTTAATCTTTTGCAGAATAAAGTCTTTGGTTTTCTAATACAAAAGATAAGTTTTATGTAAGCAAAGAACTGATTCCTCATATATTTGCTTGTAAAAGACAATTTTCCAAGTTAAGTTCTGGGGCCCTCTTTCTGGTAACTTTTATAAACTTTCACCTAATATATAAACATTAACTTAATGACAGAAATACAAAACTTAGATTATAAAAAGTCTAAGAAATAATTGAAATTAAATTTGTAGGATTAAGAAAAGATTATTAGGCAAATGCCATTGTTCTTTCAATAACTGCTTAAAATTTGAAACACAAACATACATATACACACACACATACACACACACACACCACAAATGAAAAAAATCTAAAAGACAAAAAAGGCCAGATTTTAAAAATTAAAAGTCAAGTCGCAGATGGGCAGAAATTATTTTTCAAATTACATTTCTGATAATGAATTTGTGGCCATATAAAAGTCTTTAATCTTGATACAACAAAATCTGAATTTAAATTCAAGCAAACTTTGGTGTCTTTTTGCAGGAGCTCCTTCATCTACTTTACTTCCATTCTCTTGGGACTCAGCCTATTGCACACCTATGATCTATTCCCAGTGTCCATCTCAGCCTTTTATGCTAGCCTATCTCCATTACTTTCTGTCACTGACTGACCAGGAGAAGCAATTTTTACCAGGGACTGTGTAACCACCACATTTTCGTCTGATGAGAGTAGGGAACAGCAGCAGCAACAACAACAACAGCCAAACAAACAAATGAGAACATCCACCAAACACAAGACCAGATATCCACACCAAGAAACACTTAAAACATCTTAACTTCAGAAGCCTAGATTCTAATACAAGTTCACAAACATGAATAGCCAAGATAATATGGCTCCACCAGAGGCCAGTAGCCAGACTGCAGCAGGCCATGATAAGTGCAATTTACCTGAAGCACAAGACAAGGACTTCAAAATAGCTAGTATGAGTATGTCCAAGGATCTGAAAGAGTATATGAGTAAAAGCCTTAATGAAGACCTTAAAAACACAAAGAGCTGAGTGAAAACACTTTAACACACACAATAGAATTTACCAAAGCAATAAAATCACTAAAGAAAAGCCAAACTGAAATAAAAACTGGAAATGAAAAACTTAGTATGTTTGTCAAAAAGAAAACTCAGAGGTAAGGTTACCAACAGATTACAGGATATGGAAGAGAGAGTTTTAGATATTGAAGGCAAAGTAGAAGAAATGGATAGCTCAGGTGAAGAAAATGTAAATTTAAAATAATTCAAGTGCAAAACATTCAGGAAATCTTGGAAAATATGAAAGGACCAAATGTATGAACAATAGGTATAGAGGAAAGGGGAGAGATCTAGTTTAAAGTCACAGAAAATGCTTTTAACAAAACTATAGAAGAATATATTCCTAATGTAAAGAATGAGTTGCATAATGAGGTATGAGAAGCATACACAATACCAAATAGACATGACAAAAAAAAAAAAAAAACCCACAACACATTAAAAAATGTAAAACACTAAACATACAGAACAAAGAAAGGATATTAAAAGCTGCAAAGGAAAAAACCCAAGTCACATCTAAAGGAATGTCCATTAGAATAACACCTAGATTTTTTAATGGAGACTCTGAAAGCCAAAAGGACCTGGAGAAAACTCTAAATACAGATATCAGCCCAGACTACAATATCCAGTGAAACTATCAATCACACTAGACGGAGAAAGAAAACTTTCCTGATATATTCAAATTCAAACAATATCTATCTACTGATTCAGCTATATAGAAACCACTAGATGGAAAATACCAGTCTTCAGAGGTTAATTACACCCCACAAAACAAAAAAAAAAAAAAAAAAAAAAAAACACACACTCACACAAATAAATAATTCAAAAACAGGAAATCAAAAACTGGGCAGAAGCTCACAATATAACAACAAAATACAGGAATCAATATTTATTCGCTCAATGATATTTCTCAATATTAATGGGCTCAATTACTGAATGAAAAGACACATGTTAACAGATTGAATTAAAAGATAGGCTCCATTCTTCTGCTTCATCCAAGAAATACACCTCACCATCAAGGATAGACATCACCTGTAGGTAAAAGGACAGAAGAAGTCCAAGTAAAAAGATCCAAGAAGTAAGCAGGTGTAGCCATAATGATATCAGACAAAATAGACTTCACATAGAAACTAATTAGAAGAGATAGGGAAGAACACAGCATACTCATTAAAGGAAAAACTGAGCAAGGTAATATTGTAGCTCTAAACATTTATGCACCAATAGCAAGGGCAACCAAGCTCATAAAAAAAAAAAAAAAAAGACTCCTTTAACTAAAATCACATATTGACCTTCACAGAATGACAGTGTGAGACTTCAATACTTTATCCCCATCAGCAAACAGGTCATTCAGTTCTTTGTAAGAGGACCATCCTGGCTTGGATGTAGCTCAGTTTTAGTGTACTTGCCAAGCATGCATGAAGTTCGGGTTGAATCCTCAGAGCAGCAGAAACCCATCGGTGGTGGTCCAATCTGAGATCCCAGTACAAGAAAAAGCAAGAGGATAGGAAGTCTAAAGTCACCCTGGGCTACATAGGATTTTGGGCCAGCCTGCATTACATCATGAGACCCTGTGATCCAGATCTTGAGACTGGAAGACTTGGGCTTCTGACCTGGATCTTGACATGGAAATCTTGAGGCAAAGTGGCCGTGAAATGTTTAGGCCCAGGAAAGGTAGTATACACGCCTTTACTCCCCAGAAGACTGAGGCAAGTAGATCTCTGAGTTTCAAACAGGTCATCCAGACCAAAAAAAAAAAAAACAAAAGCAAAAAACAAAACAAAACAGAATTATTAGAGTCAAATAATATCATGAATTAAGTGAACCATACAGATATTTATAGAACATTTCACCCAACACAAAAGAATATACTTTCTTCTTAGCAGAAAGAAAGGAAGGAAGGAAGGAAGGAAGGAAGGAAGGAGGGAGGAAGGAAGGAAGGAAGAAAGGAATAAGTAAATTAAAATCTTTACAGAATCAAATGAAAATGAAAACACAACATACACAATCTATACTACACAATGAAGGTTCAAAGGGGCAATTTTACAGCATTAATGCCTACATTAAAAAAACTAGAGAGATATCATGCAGGTAACTTAGTGACACACCTGAAGGCTCTAGAACAACAGCAACAACAAAAGAATATTCAAAAGGAGTACATGGGAAGAATTAAGCAAACTCAGGGCTAACATCAATGAAACAAAAACAGACAAACAAGCAAACAAAGAGGACAAAGAATCAATGAAACAAAGAGTTGGGTCTTTGATAAAAATCAAAGGATGACACACCTGTGGCTAAACTAACTAAGAGATGAAGGGAGATCAATATTAATAAAATTAGAGATGAAAAGAGAGACAGATATGAAAACAGAAACTTTGGAAATTCAGAGAATCCTAGTGATATTCTTTAGAAATCTGTATTTCACCAAACTGGAAATCCTAACAAAAACAGAAGAATTTTCTGATTTTTCAAACATACCAAGACTCAGTTGAGGTCACATAAGAAATTTAAGAAGACCCTTAACTTCTAGTGAAATAGAAACAATAATTAAATCTCCCAGTCAATAAAAGTCCAGGGCCAGATGGATTCAGCAGAGAATTCTACCAGACTTTCAAATAAGAATTAATTCCAATAGTCCTCAAATTATTCTGCAAAAAGAAGCTAAAGGAACTTTTCCTAGTTCTTTCTATAAAGTCACTATTACCTTGATACCAAAACTACAAAAAAATCCAACAAAAAAGAAAACTATAAACTAATATGCCTTATGAACATAGATGCACAAATTCTCCATTAACTATTTTAAAACAAACCCAAGAACACATAAAAGATTATCTGTTATGATCAGTTGGTCATATCTGGGCTTCATGTCTGAGATGGAAGAATGGTTCATATTTAAATCAATAAACACAACACAACACATAAACAGAGTGCCAGACAAAAAGAACATGATCATCTCATTAGATATAGAAAAAAACATTTAAAAAATCCACCATCCCTTTAAAATACAAGCTCTAGATCAATAAGGCAACTGACCAAGATCAAAGGGCTACAAGTAGGAAAGGAAGAAGTCAAAGTATCTTTATTTTCAAATAATATGATTTTGTACATAAAAGACCTCCCAAAAAATTCACCAGGAAATTTCAATAGCTGATAAACACTTTCAGAAAAGTATCAGGATACAAGATTAATTTACAAAAATCAGTATGCTTCCTATATACAAATGACAAATGGACTGAGGAAGAAATCAAGAAAACAATACCTTTCACAATAAATTAAAAAACTAATAAACAAAAACAAAACAAAGACTGTATCTTGAGATAACTCTAAACAATCCAGTAAAATACTTGTATAATTTTTTTAAAAAAGGATTTCTGTCATAAAAAAATTTAGAACATTGAAGAAAAAATTGAGGAAGACACCAAAAATGGCAAGATCTTCCATGCTTAGGATTGGCAGAATTAATACTGTGAAAATGGCTATCTTACCTAAAGCAATCCTTGTCAAAATTTAAACACATTTCTTCACAGATCTTCAAAGAACAATTTTCAGTTTCATATGGAAGCATACACACACACAAACACACACACACACACCAAACAAACTCAAACCAAAACCAAACAGGAATGTTAAACAATCATAAATAATATAAGACTGCCAGTGGTAGTATCATCTCCAATTTCGAGTTGCATTACAGTTTTAGTAATAAACCCAGCAGGGTATTGAAATAAAAATAACATGTTGGTCAATAAATAGACTTGAATCAAAGACATAGATATAAGTCTGTGGACCCATAAATACCATTTTTGTTTTTGTTTTTTTGGGGGATGGGGGGGAATCTTTTGTTTTTGTTGTTGTTTTAACAAAGAAACCAGCAATACACACTGGAAAAAAAGAGAATATCGTCAACAAATGGGTGCTGCTCAAACTTGGTGGCTACACATAAAAGAATGAAAATAGAGCTGTATCTGTCACCCTGTACAGAACTCTGTTCCAAGTGGATCAAAGGCACAAACATCAGTCTGGCTTTCCGATAGAAAGTGGGGGGCTAGTCTTGAACTCGTTGGCACAGAAGAGACTTTCTGAACAGATAAAAGATGGTGCAGACACTAAAATCAACAATTAATAAGTGGAACTTCATACAGCTGAAAAGCTTCTGTAGGCAAAGGTGACCATTTCTGTAGCTCCATTCTAGAGAATAGGAGAAATTCTTCCCCAATTATACATTTCACAGAGAGGGTCTGTATCTAGAAAGTGTAAAGAAGTAAAAAGAACATCAGAAATAAATAATCCAATTTTTAAAACTAGGGTACAGAACTAAGCAGAGAGTTCTCAAAAGGTGAAACACAAATGGCAGAGAAACACTTCAAGAAATATTCAACCTCCTTAGTCATTAGGAAAATTCACATTGAAAGTACTTTTAGATTTCATCTTTTATCAATCAGAAAGGCCAAGACAAAACAAGTAACAGCTCACTCATGCTGGTGCGGATGAGGGGAGAGAAGAACACTCACTAGCTATTGCTGGGAGTGCAAATCAGTGTGGCAGCTTCTCAGAAAGCTGTGAATAGATTTACCTCAGGATCCACCTATACCATTTTTAGGCATATAGCCAAAGGACTCCACAACCTACTCAATGTTTATTGCTACCCTATTTATAATAGGCAGAAATCAGAAATAGATTAGCTGTCTCTCAGCAGATGAATGCATCATGAAAACATGGTACACTTACACAATGGAATACCATTCAGCTGTTGTTTCAAAAAAATGAAACTGTGAAATACACAGGTAAATGGATGGAGATAGAAAAAGTGATCCTAAGTGAGATAACCCAGACTTCAAAAGACAAATACTTTATGTTTTGTTTTTGTTTTTTTTTTTATGTGTGGATGTCAGCTTTTAAACTTTCAAACTGTGTGCTATAACACAAATAACTACCGAGGTTAGCTACCTGAGGCTTGTTGAGGAAGGATGAGGATCTATCAAGGAAAGGAAAATAGAATATAGTGTTGGGGAGAGAAAGGGGGAATAAAATAGGGGAATCTGAGACAAGAGTAAAGGAGGGAACACATGGAGGAACAACTAACACGAACAACTATGGGCGGATGGAAACCCAGTACTGTAGAGCTTCTTTACATAAATATACATATAGAAAATAAATTCAAATGTAGTCACCAAATAGTAGGGGAGAGAATACTCCCATCCAGATATCTTTTTCCACCAAGTAAAACCTCCAATACCAGGAATGTGTTACATCTGTTGAATCTCTAGCCAAAGGAGCCTTATGGGAAACCCTGAATATCACAGGCTTTGCCAAGGCTCTACACACCCTGATGGTAAGGTTGTAGTGCTGAAGACAACACTCAGTTGAGTCGTTGAGCCTGGAGAATTATAGCTGGTGCCTAAGTAGAAGCTTACTGACTAGAACCCCTGCAGTTCATGCTACTGGAGGACAAAGACAATCACCAATATCACCCATCTACAAACCTTGTCACCTGCAACAGCTACATGGCTGCAAGTTGTACTGGGGCAAAAATGACACAAATGTTGTGGGCATAAGCAGCACTTCTTAAATGACTGTGAGTCCCAATCAACGAGATGAAAGCCATGCCTGACACTGCTGAAGTGGTTAGGAACCTGTGTCTAGATAGGACATGGACCTAGGGGAAAACCTAGTACTACTTATTTTGCTAAAGAGATATCTGATAAAATGACTACTAATGTCACTCTAGTAAATCTATAGATCAATGTCTCACTCAGCCATAGTCAGAAAAGCTTCTCGTAGTTAATAAGAATTAACAGAGTCAGAGACCCACAATTGGACAATATGCAGAGTGTAAGACTTTGGAGCACTCAGTCTGAAATGGGATTTCCTCTCTAGGTTTAGGAAATCTATCAAGAAGAGGAGGCAGAAAGACTGGTAAAACCCAGAGGGGACTCCAAGGAAAGAGTTTCTTCCTGATGTAACAAAGCTGATGCACATATCAACTCATGAAAACTGTGACAGCATAAACAAATCTGCACAGGTTCAAGCCAGAGCAGAGAAGGGGAAATAGACAAGAGCCCCCACCCCTAACGAAGAATATATCTACAACTGACACCAGCTAGCAGAGGAAAGATCAGTTTTCTCCAATAAAGTCACACTGAGTATATCAAACAATCTGTCAGGCTGGCCCCATGCCCTGGAATAACTGACCTTTATAAAATGAACCCAATGCTATTTTTGTGAACTGTGCTATTTTGCTTTGTTTGGGTATTGGCATTGGGGGAGGGGAGGGAATTTTGTCTATTTGTTTTGAGTTTCAAGTATGCATTTTTACTTTTCCATGTGTTTCTTGTGTTTTTCAGTTTGCTTTCATGGAGAGAGAGAGAGAGAGAACATAAAATTAGGCAAGTATGACAGTGGGCGTATATACGAGAGAAGCTGTGGAAGGGGGAAATGGTCAAAATATTTTATATAAATCCATTTTCAATAAGTGACAAGAATAAAATAGAATAAGTACAGGTAAACACTGGGCAAAAAAATTAGTTAAAGGAAAGGCACAAATGGCTAATGAGCATGTGAAAATATTTAATATTATCAGTAGTAAGAAAAAAAAATGAGGAGCACAATGAGATACTACTACACCCACAATAGTGACTGTAATAAAACATATGTACAGGGTGAATACTAAAAACGCTAGGGTGAGACTGGAATCCTCGGGCACTGCTTGTAGGGTTTAAAAGGGTTCATGTAGAAACATTATTCCAGCTTCTTGAAATATTTTTGGTAAATTTATTATAAGTCCCAGTAATTCTACTCCAAAAAGTTTTCCTAGTCAAGGGAGCTAAAAGCTATGTCTATACTACTGGGTGCTGGTTGCTTATAGGCTTATGATTGACATAGTTCGACAATGAGAAAAATCCCAACATTAGTCCAATGGTAAATATATCTGACAGATATGGACCTCCATCCCATAGCTACTGCTTAGAAATGAACGTAAAGGAAGAAGGAAGCATTATAGTGAAGAGATTCTAACAACACCATGCTAAGGCCAGACACTAAAAGTTATTTGGAGTCAGTTTGGTGCCCTCATTTGGTTTGGGTCATGTGCTTTCCTCTTAGGACAATGTACTTGGAAGTCTAGTTCCTTCCCCTAAATGTGCTGTGCACACACACCCCTCTCCAGACAATGTCTCCAGCAAACTCAGAACCCCTTTGCTCTCTACCCACATTGGGATACACGTACTCTAATTTCTGAACGTTGATCTATTTCGTTGCCTCTGGTAACACTCAAATGTAAACATTTTCTGTTAAAGTTATTCCCAATGTGCCTGGGTATCCAAGCTCAAGTGCCTTTGCACACATTTAGTACTAAGGCATAATTGTGTCCTCTAGTAGTCTGTTAAGGAGAATCCCATATTTACCACCTTATGTTTGTGTGTAACTAGGCGTTGCTATGAAAAGAGATATGCACAAGTGGAAAAGGAATATATGGCCTAATTCATCAGTAAAAACATAGAACCACCCAAAATATGCCCCCGCCCCCAGGGAGCCAACTCCTTCTGAACCCCATAAAAGGAACCCATGAACCATCATCAGGGCTCTTGAGTACCCTCTCATGGGCTACTGTCAGTCTAGACAATGTATCCCTCTTTAATCTGTACTGTAACTTTGCTGCAACTTGGCTGTGTTGCTTCTCTGAAACACCTGGCCCGGACTCTAACCACCAGTAATGGCTTTGTTCCATGTAAACAGTTTTCCAATAGCAGTGATATAAAAGCAACAAGTAAATTCCTTGGTTCCTTGGGAGTGAAAGCTGGAAGAAGGAACTTACAAACAAATGTGTTTGAGGAGAACTGATATATTGTAGACACTTTTCCCATAGCTGTAGCAAAACACGTGGTTTAACTACTTAAGAAGGGAAGATTGTTTGGGGGTCACGGTTTAAGGGTCCAGTTGACAACAGGGGGAAAATCATATCTTCAAGAGCAAAAGACATTGGCCACTTTGGTTCTCAGCTGAGATACTCACTTTCTCCAGATTCAGGGTGGGTCTTACCTGTTCTGCTAACCATGAAACAAGCTCACAGGCACACTGAGAGGTGGGTGTCTCCCAGCTGATTCTAAATCCAGTCAACAATCCTTGGTAAAGTAGAGTATTCTAAAACTGAATTTGCTTGCCAAATGCAGAATTCTGTAAACTTATCAAAGCTTTGTAACTTTCATTTACAAAGTGAATTTTTAGTACGTGCAACTTGTAAGTTGATCTGCTACTCTTAAAAAAATACACAATCATGTTCTTTTTCCCTGTAGTTATACAAATGAACGAACGACAAGAGAATTTAATGAGTCTATATTAAGTTACTTTTTCTCAAAGTAGAAATATTTTGTCAAGTAGAAAGAACTCAAAATTTGGAGAGGTTTCTAAATGATTGTTTTTTCTAGACTATAAAACTATAAATAAGTAAAATAGAATTATGAGGCAGATTGCTATCTTCAGCAATTTTACATCAATATATACCTGCTAAATTATTCAAAGGTCTATCAAATCTTATAATGTAGATAGAAACAACAGTTTTTGATCATTTAAAATGTGAATAATATTAAATAAATATCAAATTAAAGGCTTTATCAAAAGTCGTGAGACCTCAAATCAGATGACAAAAATGATTTTCCAGATAATGTCTATGCATTGATATTTATTTTCTCCTCTACAACTCTCCTTAAAGCCTGTCAAATCTGACCAGGAAGAACATGCCAGATAACTTGGCATCTGGAAGAGGTAACATTTGTTTACTTTTAGGCAAATAGAAAGACCAAACAGGGACTCTCTACCTGATGCTGATGGCAGGAGGCATATACCATATCACAAGAAGTTTGGCTTCAACCGTATCACAAGCTCCCAATATCCACTACACAATTACTATTTATAAAACCATAACCTAGATCTTAGATACACAGCTCCTCATGAAACATAAATTTTATGAGAGAGGAAAGAGCTGGTCTTCCCTCATTGATTACTGTACCCAAACACTCATCAATGTGCCTGGGAGTTTAATGACAATCTAAATTTACTATGCAAAGCAAAATAAGCACATCATTTGAATTCCATGACCATGTTTAATTTATGCTGCTTCTTTGAGGAAGACAACCATCCTTTCTTGTCTTCTGTGACATATGATAAAACTATGGTGTGATATTTGGTTTTAATGTCAACCTGCCATAAATTAGAATTGCCATATCTGGGAGCTTCAGCCAAGAAATTGTCCTGATTACCTTAATTGGATGTGGAAGACCCAATCCAAGTGTGTCTATCTGGTAGCAGCACAGACAAAAAGGGACTCTGTCGATGGAAGGTTACTTATCCTCTGTTCTCTTGGCTTTCTCTCTTATCAGCAGGCTGATCTACTCTGTTGTTGCTGCTGCTGCTGCTGCTTTCTTGCCTGATACCAGAACCAGCCTTTCCAAGCTTCTATCCATGGCTAAGGACCAGAAGGTCCCCAGAAAACTTCTAGCACTGGGGGCAAGATTGGGAAGGCTGAGGATCCAGCCTCTTGCACTAAGCAACTACCAGTTTCTCAACCTCCCAGATATGACACCGCCATTGTTACTATTTCACAGTAAGCTGACATAATAAATTCTTTTACTATATGTACATTCAATATATTGGTTTTGTTCCTAGAGAACCTGATGTGATAGTTTGGATGAAAATGGCACCCACAGGTTCGTGGGGAGTGTCACTATTGGGAAGTGTACCCTTGTTAGAGTAGGTGTGGCCATGTTGGAGGAAGTGTGTCACTGGGGAGAGGGGTCATTGGGGCCCAAGTCAGGCCCAGTGTCACTTACTTTCTGCTGCCTGCTGATTCAAATACAGATCTCTTAGCTAGCTTCCTAGTACCATATCTGCCTGCATGAGGCCATGCTTTCCTCAAAGATGACAATGGACCAAATCTCTGAACTGTAAGCCAACCCCAAATGATATTTTCCTTTAAGAGAGTTGCTATGGTCATGGTGTCTCTTCACAGCTATAAAACCCTAAGATACCTGGCTAAAATGTTTGTGACAGTGTATGTGTTACAGGAGGCAAATCAGGAACCAGAGGTGAATGTAATGATTAGCACCATTTCCAATGTTGTGAATAATTGTGAGCCTGCTACTTGGATCACAGCCTTAAGAAAATCCTGTCTACAGGCAACTATTGTATTTTAGTACTAGAAATCAACTTTCTGACAGTTTTATTACCTTGCTTAAACATTTAAATTGTTAGATACTAGAGAGACAGCTCAGCAGATAAGAGACAGTACTGCTTCTGCAGAGTGTCTGAGTTTGCTTCTCAGCACCCACACCAATGTCCTCTTATGCCTCTCCAGGCACCAGGCATGCACATGGTGCACATACATATATGTAGGCAAACACTCAGGCATATAATTTAAATAAGTAAATAGTACAAAATAGTGTGCATAACATTTTAAAAATTACCTTTGCTGATTAATATGCATTGTTTTTTTTTTCCCGGCAGTACTTTAGTGTAATTTTTATATATATATACTTTATTTACATTTCAAATGTTTCCCCCTTTCCATATCTCCCCTTTGGAACCTCCCTATCCCCTTTCCCCTTCCCCTGCCTCTATGAGTGTATTCCCCCACCCACCCACCCACTCTTGTCTTCCCTCCTTGGCATTCACCTATACTGGGGCATCTAACACCCACAGACCCAAGGGCCTCTCCTCCACCTGATGGCTAACAAGATCCTCCTCTGCCACATATGTAGCCTGCACCATGGGTCCCTCCATGTGTATTCTTTGGTTGGTCATCCAGTCTCCGGGAGCAACGGGAGGGCAGGCCAGTGGACACTGTTGCTTCCTCTATGGGGCTGCAAACTCTCACAGCTCCTTCAGTCCATTCTCCAACTCCACCATCTGGGACCTCACGGTCAGCCCAATGGTTGCTGTGAAGTGACTCTTGGGTATTCCGAACTTTTGGGCTAATAAACATATGTCAGTGAGTACATACCACGTTCATTCTTTTGTGACTGAGTTACCTCGCTCAGGATGATATTCTCAAGTTCTATTCATTTGCCTGCACATTTCATGCGGTCATTATTTTAATAGCTGAGTAGTATTCCATTGTGTAAATGTACCACATTTTCTGTATCCATTCCGTTGTTGAGGGACATCTGGATTGTTTCCAGTTTCTGGTTATTATAAATATGGCTGCTGTGAACGTACTGGAGTATGCGACTTTATTACATGTTTGAGCATCTTCTGGGTATATGCCCAGGAGTGGAATAACTGGATCCTCAGGTAGTATTATGTTCATTTTTCTGAGGGTACTCCAAACTGATTTCCAGAGAGGTTGTATCAGCTTGCAATCCCACCAGCAATGGAGGGATTGCACCCTCCATTGCTGTCACCTGTCACCTGAGGTTTTGATCTTAGCAATTCTGACTGGTGTGAGGTAGAATCTCAGGGTTGTTGTGATTTGCATTTCTCTGATGACTAAGGATGTGGAACATTTCTTTAGGTGCATCTCAGTCCTATGAGTTTCCTCAGTTGAGAATTCTCTGTTTAGCTCTGCTCCCCATTTTTGATAGGGTTATTTGGATCTCTGGAGTCTAATTTATTGAGTTCTTTGTATATATTGGATATTAGCCTTCTAATGGACATAGGATTAGTAAAGATCTTTTTCCAATCTGGTGGTTGCTGTTTTGTCCTATTTACATTGTCCTTTGTCTTACAGAAGCTTTGCAATTTCATGAGGTCCCATTTGTCAGTTCTTGATCTTAGAGCATAAGCCATTGGTGTTCTGTTCAGGAACTTTTTCGCTGTGCCCATGTGTTCAAGGCTTTTCCCCACTTTCTCTTCTATTAGATAAAATGTATCTGGTTTATGTGGAGGTCCTTGATCCACTTGGACTTGAGCTTTGAACAGGGAGATAGGAATGGATCATTTCGCAATCTTCTACATGTAGACCACAAGTTGAAACAGCACCATTTGTTGAAAATGCTGTCTTTTTTCCACTGGATGATTTCAGCACCTTTGAAGATCAAGTGACTGTAACTGTGTGGGTTCATTTCTGAGTCTTCAATTCTATTCCATTGATCTACCTGCCTGTCATTGTACCAATACGATGCAGTTTTTTATCACTACTGCTCTGTAGTACAGCTTGAGGTCAGGGAGGCTGATTCCCCCAATAGCCCTTTTATTCTTGAGAATAGTTTTTACTATCCTGGGTTTTTTGTTATTCCGTATAAATTTGAGAATTGTTCTTTCTAAGTCTATGAAGAATTGAGTTGGAATTTTGATGGGGATTGCATTGAATCTGTAGATTGATTTCAGCAGGATGGCCATTTTAACTATATTAATCCTGCCAATCCTTGACCATGGAAGATCTTTCCATCTTCTGAGGTCTTCTTTGATTTCTTTCTTCAGAGACTTGAAATTCTTGTCATACGCATCTTTCACTAGTTTGATTAGAGTCGCACCAAGACACTCTATATTATTTGTGACAATTGTGAAGGGTGTCATTTCCCTAATTTATTTCTCAGCCTGTTTATCCTTCAAGTATAAGAAGGCTACTGATTTACTTGAGTTAATTTTGTTTCAGGCCACTTTGCTGAAGCTGTTTCTCAGGTGTAGCAGATCTCTAGGTGGGTCACCTAAGTATACCATCATATCAACTGCAAATAGTGATATTTTGATTTCTTCCTTTACAATTTGTATCCCTTTGACCTCCTTTTGTTGTCTGATTGCTCTAGCTAGAACTTCAAGTACTATATTGAATAGATAGGGAGAGAGAGGGCAGCCTTGTCTAGTCCCTGATTTTAGTGGGATTGCTTCGAGTTTCTCTCCATTTAGTTTGATGTTGGCCACTGGTTTGTTGTATATTGCTTTTACTATGTTTAGGTCTTTGAATTCTTGATCTTTCCAACACTTTTATCATGAAGGGATGTTGAATTTTGTCAAAAGCTTTTTCAACATCTAATGAAATAACCATGTGGTTTTTTTCTTTGAGTTTGTTTATGTATTGGATTACATTGATGGATTTCCAGATATTGAACCATCCCTGCATCCCTGGTATGAAGACTACTTGATCATGGTGAATGATCATTTTGATTTGTTCTTGGATTCAGTTTGCCAGAATCTTCTTGAGTATTTTTGCATCGATATTCATAAGGGAAATTGATCTGAAGTTTTCTTTTATTGTTGGATCTTTGTGAGGTTTTGGTATCAGTGTAACTGTGGCCTCATAGGATGAATTGGGTAGTGTTCCTTCCATTTCTATTTTATGGAATAGATTGGAAGAGTATTGGTATTAGGTCATCTATGAAGGTCTGATAAAATTCTACACTGAACCCATCTGATCCTGGGCTTTTTTGGTTGGGAGACTTTTCTATTTCTGACTGTTTCTATTTTTTTAGAGGTTATGGGACTGTTTAGATGGTTTATCTGATCCTGACTTAACTTTGGTATTTGGTATCTGTCTAGAAACTTGTCTATTTCACCTAGATTTTCCAATTTTGTTGAGTATAGGCTTTTGTAGTAGGATCTGATGATTTTTTTGAATTTCCTCAGAATCTGTTGTTATATCTCCCTTTTCATTTCTAATTTTGTTAATTTGCATACTGTCTCTGTGCCCTCTGGTTAGTCTGGCTAAGGGTTTTTCTATCTTGTTGATTTTCTCAAAGAACCAGCTCCTGGTTTTGTTGATTCTTTGTATAATTCTTTTAGTTTCTACTTGGTTGATTTCAGCCCTTAATTTGATTATTTCCTGCCTTCTATTCCTCTTGGGTGTATTAGCTTCTTTTTTTCTTTTTCATGTTTGCTGTTAAGCTGCTAGTATATGCTCTCTCCAGTTTCTTTTTGGAGGCATTCAGAGCTATGAGTTTTCCTCTTAACACAGCTTTCACTGTGTCCCATAGGTTTGGGTATGTTGTACTTTCATTTTCATTAATTCTAGGAAGTCTTTAATTTCTTTTTTTATTTCTTCCTTGGCCAAGTTATCATTGGGTAGAGCATTGTTTAGCTTCCATGTGTATGTATGCTTTCTGTTGTTGTCATTGCCATTGAAGACCAGCTTGATTCTGTTGTGATCTGATAGGAGGCATGGGATTATTTCAATCTTCCTATATCTGTTGAGGTTTGTTTTGTGACCAATTATATGATCAATTTTGGAGAAGGTACCTTGAGGGGCTGAGAAGAAGGTATATTCTTTTCATGTAGGAAGAAATGTTCCATAGATATCTGTTAAATCCATTTGGTTCATAACATTTGTTATTTTCACTGTGTCTTTGTTTATTTTGTGTTCCAAGATCTGTTCACTGATGATAGTGGGGTGTTGAAGTCTCCCACTATTATTGTGTGAGGTGCAATGTGTGCTTTGAGCTTTAGTAAAGTTTCTTTTGAGAATGTGGGTGCCCTTGCATTGGGGGCATAGATGTCCAGAAATGAGAGTTCTTCTTGGTAGATTTTTCCTTTGATGAGTATGAAGTGTCCTTCCTATCTTTTTGATGACTTTTGGTTGAAAGTCAATTTTATCCGATATTAGAATGGTTACTCCAGCTGTTTCTTGAGGCCATTTGCCTGCAAAATTGTTTTTCCAGTCCTTTACTCTGAGGTAGTCTTTAACATGGAGGTGCATTTCCTGGATGCAGCAAAATGCTGGGTCCTGTTTATGGATCCAGTCTGTCAGTCTATGTCTTTTTATTGGGGAATTGAGTCCATTGATGTTAAGAGATAGTAAGGAATAGTGATTGTTGCTTCCTGTTATTTAGGTGTTATTTTCATGTTTGTGTGGCTATCTTCTTTTGAGTTTGTTGAAAGATTACTTTCTTGCTTTATCTAAGGTGTAGTTTCCCTCCTTGTGTTGGCATTTTCCATATATGATCTGTTGTAGGGCTGGGTTTGTGGAAAAATGTTATGTAAATTTGGTTTGGTTATAGAATATCTTGGTTTCACCAACTATGGTAATTGATAGTTTTCTGGGTATAGCAGCCTGGGCTGGCATTTGTGTTTTCTTAGGGTCTGTATGAGATCTGCCCAGGATCTTCTAGCTTTCATAGTCTCTGGTGAAATGTCTGGTGAAATTCTGATAGGTCTGCCTTTATATGCTCCTTGACCATTTTCCATGTTGCTTTTAGTATTCTTTCCTTATTTTGTGTATTTGGTGTTTTGACTATAATGTGACGGGAGGAATTTCTTTTCTGATCCAGTCTATTTCAAATTCTGTAGGCTTCTTGTATATCTATGTTCATCTCTTTATTTAGGTTAGGGAAGATTACTTCTATAATTTTGTTGAAGAAATTTACTGGTCCTTTAAGTTGGGAGTCTTCACTCTCTTCTCTACCTATTATCCTTAGGTTTGGTCTTCTCATTGTGTCCTGGATGTTTTGGGTTAGGAGCTTTTGCATTTTGCATTTTCTTTGATTGTTGTGTCAATGTTTTCTATGGTATCTTCTGCACCAGAGATTCTCTCTTCTATCTCTTGTATTCTGTTGGTGATGCTTGCATCTGTGATTCCTGATCTCTTTCCTAGGTTGTCTAATTCCAGGGTTGTTTCCCTTTGTAATTTCTTTATTGTTTCTATTTCTACTTTTAGTTCCTGGATGGTTTTGTTCATTTCTTTCATCTGTTTGATTGTGTTTTCCTGTAATTCTTTAAGGGATTTTTGTGTGTCTTCTTTAAGAGCTTCTAGTTGTTTACCTGTGTTCTCTTGTATTTCTTTAAGGGAGTTATTTATTTCCTTCTTAAAATCTTCTATCATCCTCTTCAGATGTGACTTTAACTCTGAGTCTTCCATTTCTGGTGTGTTGGTGTATCCAGGGCTTGCTGTGGTAGGAGAGCTGGGTTCTGATGATGCCAAGTAGCCTTGGTTTCTGTACCTTATGTTCTTGCCCTTGTCTTTCACCATCTGGTTATCTCTGGTGTTAGCCAGTCTAACTCTCTCTGACTGTGGCTTGTCTTTCCTGCAAGCCTAGGTGTCAATACTCCTTGAAGACCAGTTCTCTCTGAGAGGAATTTGAGTTTGGAGATCTGTGGTACAGGGTTAGTTCTGGGGTGCAGACAGAAACCAGAAGGATCTAGTATCTAGCTGTCTCTTGTTTCCTGTGTCCTGATGGCTCTGCAAGGGTCCCTCTTGATCTGGTGAATTTGTACAGAAGTGGTAGTCTTCCCTGTGCTTGAAGGTGTGTCAGCACTCTGGGGATACCAGCTATCTCCTGGAACTATTTGAGAATAGAGCCCTTTGTCATAGGATCCATTCCAGAAGACCACTCCTAAGTCCCTGTGTCCTGGGGATTCCAGGTGGTGTCCTGGGGATTCCAGGTGGCACCCTGTGAGCAGACAGGCTTGCCCACACTCCTGGGAGTCTAGCTTTCTCCCAACACTGGAGGAACCCTAACCCTAACCCTCACCTTAACCCCTCACCCTAACCCTAACCCTATTGGTTATGGAGCCCTGATGGCCCAGGCAGAGGTCTCCTGCTACAGATGGAAACCAGAAGGCTCCTCCCCACCCCCGGCTGTTCCTCAGTTCCTGTGGCCCACGGATTCTGGGCAAGTCCCACTCAGCAGTGTTGCTCCTCTTGCTCCCTCTTACAGGCTTTTCCACACTCCTGGGAGGCTAGCTTTCTCCCAGCACTATTTGGCTATGGAACCCTGGTGGTCCAGGCAGAGGTCTTCTGCCACAGATGGAAACTGGAAGGCTCCTTCCTTCTGACTGTTCCTCAGTCCCTATGTCCCAGGGATTCTGGCTGAGTCCCGCTGAGCAGTATTGCTCCTCTTACCCCCTCTCATGGGCTTTTCTACACTCCTGGGAGGCTAGCTTTCTCCCAGCACTATTTGGCTATGGAGCCCTGGTGGCCCAGACAGAGGTCTCCTGCCACAGATGGAAACCATAAGACTAATATATATTGTTGTGTGTACTATCAGAGATCTGGTGCAAGAAGATCAATACCCAGTAAAGAACACCCATGGATACATATCAGTGGAAATTTAGCAGACATTCTACAGCCTAAAAATTGATCTTTATTACATAGATCCTTAGTTCAGAAGCTTTTATTGCATAATTGGGTACCTTAGATGAGTTAAGTCTTCTCTTTGTCTGTGTGTGTCTGTGTGTGTGTGTGTGTGTGTGTGTGTGTGTGTTTTAAATAGCAGTTTAAATTCTTGTATTTTAGCCTTTCTTCAAGCTGTGGTTGTACCAGGCAAACAAGCATGGAGTCATTATTCAATGTGCCATAGCATTTGTAAACAGCAATGAGGTGGAAAACTAATTAAATGTGGCTGGAAATTATAAATTAGTTGATGTTACCTCCAAGTTCTCTTAGTGAATGGCTGTTGTAAGGGAAGTGTAGAGGATCTTCAGCAAAGGCTTTTGCCTTTTGTAGAAAATGTGTGTAGACCTCAAACTGGCAGTGAAACAGTGTTTCAGGAACTTGGACCAAAGCTCCCCTTTTATTTCTTGGCAGATGTGCATTTGGCTGGTTTCAGAGAGTCTGCACCATTCCTATACGTGATGTCATATGCAGAAGTTAAATCTAGAAAGTTTATTGCATGTATTTATTCATTATTATATGTATGTATACTGGGGGGGAGTACATCATATGTTTATGGAGGAGGTCAGAGAACAACCTTGTGGAGTCTGTTCTTTCCCTCCTCCTTTAGGTGTCTTTGGAGATTGAACTCTGGTCTCCTGGTTTGCATAACAAGCACTTACCTCCTGAGTCATCTCACTAGTTCAGGTTTCAATTCTTGTTTGGGGAAAACACACTGTATGGAAAAAAAGACCTGAACCAACCTTTTTTAGAATTCTATTCTGTTAAAATATGCTGCAGTTAACTATAACCACATTTTTTTTTTTTTAATTTGGAAAGAGCTTTTCACACATGTCCCACAAGGAAAATCCATTTTGAGCTTAAAATTGATCTCCACTTATGTTGTAACAGATTGTGTAATCCATGCATCTAAAACATGCCACAGTCTGCCTACATTTAGGAGACAAGTATCAGTATCCAATCAGCAGCCTTGCTGCAGATTTTACTTGGGAATTAGTCCTCATTTCCATCCTTCATCAACCTCCACTTCCCCAACCACATTCCAAATTTTTCTTTCCAGAAACTATGTTTGACCAATTCCTCCACCCCCAACAAACCCTATGGCCAAAATCTAATCTGTTTTAACCTAAACCCTGGGCCAAAGACACAGGTTCTAGCACTATAGGTTAGGCTGTAGCATTCTGCTTTCTGTCTTTACAAAAGTGTTCAAGTTTAGTGAAAATAAAGAGATAGTTGAACTAAGAATTTGGCAGCCAAGGAGATTTGACATCCAAATATTTCAAAATATTTTCTCTTGTAGTAGAAATATGCTCTTTCTCTTCAACCTTATCACCACTCCATTCCTTGATGGCAAATAAGCAATGGAGTGAGAAGGGTGATGGGAGATACTTAAAAGTAAGAAGCAGCCTTTTCCAACTGGAGGGCAATTATTTCCTCGGCTAGACTTGCAGACAATGAATCTCTAAGCTTTGCCTCTCAAAAGTTTATATGATGTGTGCTTCAGGGCAGTGAAAGGAAAATTTGGAAGTAGTAAACATGGAAAACATGTCTCTCATAACCCACCTGATATTTTAGCAAATTTTTGAAAAGGCCGCTTCTCTCAAATGGTAAGAAAGACCATCCCAGATGATGTTTTCACTCTGTATAATCCGTTCCCTTCCCTACCTCATGAATTCACTGGATTCTATGTCTACATGTCTGCTGTGAACAGACACCATGACCAAGGCAACTCTTAGAAAGGACAACATTTAACTGGGGCTGGCTTACTGATTCTGAAGTTTAGTCTGTTATCATCAAGGCAGAACATGTTTACGATGCTGTGTTCAGGCAGGCAAGGTATGAAAGGAGCTGAGAGTTCTGCATCTTGATCTGACTGCAACCAGGAGAAACTGATTCTTCCACACTGGACAGAGCTTCAAAGCCCACCCTCTCAGTGATGCACTTTCTCCAATATGGCTACACCTACTCCAAAGGAGGTCATACTTCCTAATAGTGCCACTTCCCTTGGGCCAAGCATATTCAAACCACCACATCACACCATACCATTGAATAGCTGAAATGAGTTTCTATGTCTGTAAACTGCTTGTCCAGGTCTGCTCCTGACCAGATCTTACACAGCAGGTGCTCAGACTGTAATGGCTGGAGGGATCGATAGGTACCAATGAAAGACAGAATGTATACTTATCAAGAAACTTAACAGACGTTGGAACCTTGTTTGAAATGAGTGGAAAGTGGATTTCAATAGCCATCAACACAAGGCCCAATGATCACCTCAAATTATAAACATTTAGAGAGCGCTCTCTATCAACTGACGAGGTGTCTCCTGGGTGTCTTTCAGGCCCCACTTACTGCTAAAGCAAGCATCTCTATATATTCCCTTGCCCAAGAAAAATGTGTGCAGGAGCTGGGACCAGGATTAGGGTTGGAAGTTGATAGTGAACACCTTGAATGGTAGGGTAGCTCTGGATGAAGTTTCTGTTTACCTTTTGGTATCTAGAGAAAAATAAAAGAGAGGCTCTATTTCTCTGCTTCCAAAGTCAAGGATCCAGATCTGAACATCAATGAATGTAATTATCTATTAGAACAATTCTGAGCTATCAATGGATCGTGTTTAACATGTTACGGCTTATTAATTGTATTTTCTAAACAACTATAAATGTACATTTTTATTACTGTCTTCCTTGTCCCCACTCAACGAAGAAAGTGAGCCAAAAGTAACAATACTTGTAAGAAAGAGAGTCAGGGGAAAAACGTAAACGAAATGGAAATTGTTGCTAGCTCTTGGTGTACTGGAGGTAACTTCTCACCATATGAGGCGTTTTTATTGTTGCCATTTAACAGGAGCAAAACAGACACTTGAAACAGTTTTGTGATTTGTCTGGACTTGCAGAGCTAGTAAGTGACAGAATTCAAACCCAAAGATGTAGGATACCAATTCCCGTGTCTCCATAGCAAGAGGGAAAACAGCTTCAGTCTTTAAAAGCTGTTGGCCGTTGTTTGGACTCAGAACAGGAGAAACTGAAACGTTCATACATTGCTAACCCCAGCAAGCCTGGGACAATATCCTGGCTTGAGCACAGGTCCTGGCTGTGGATTGGGAAGTGATGGGCCAAGCCTAAAAGCCAGCTGGAGAGTACTAGCCAGGCACTGAACAGTGGCAAGGCTGCCAGGTAGAAGTTAAGCTTAACAGGAAGTGCCTTGGAATCGCTCTGGGTCCTGGATGGGTAGATTTCCTAGGTGGGCAAGGGGTGACTTGAACTCCTTCTTCAGGGAGAAGAAGGGGTGATAGCAGCTGCAAGTCCTTCACTCTTCGTCCTCCCTTGGTCTTCCCTCTTCTGCGTGTGTACTCTCTCCCCTGGTCACACACGTCACTGGGCTTTGCTCCCTGGAGACAAAGACATAACTGTACTTCAGCATTTTCTACCACTGCGTCGTAGACTGTCATTTTACAACTCTACTTGAACTGATAGATCACCAAACAAATGAAATTAGCATTTTATGGGCATGATTCACTTGTTGACAGTTATACTTTTAAAATGTATTATTCCTTGATCCCTAGAGAAATTGGAGGAGGCTTCATTTAGAAAAAGGACTGCACACTGCAGCTGATTTCAAACTCAGTTTTCAGGTAATGTAGCACATAGAGATGGGGAGGGGGAGTATGTTAATTACCAAAGTTACAATTCTCTACTATAGTCTTAGTGTGGTTCTTCGTTTTATAAGTCCCATCAGTTTAATAATAATAATATTTTAAAAACCCCAAAATGGAAAACTGAGGGCAAGAGAAATGGCCCCTGGGCAAGGACAAGAAGATCCCTGCTCATGGCGCCAGGCTTGGGGTCCCCTAGTATTGCTTTTGCTATGAGGTTGGGGGATAGCGATTGTCCTGTGGGAGCCATGGTCATCTGTACCTTTTTAGTTCTTCATGGGTATGGTCAGCTTCTGCATGCCCCGGATCTTGTCTAGCAGGCCATTGATGAAGGCCTCGGTGGGTTTATAACAGTCAACTAACAGCTCCTTGACTCTAGCAGCCCGGATATCGTCGCTTTCCATGTCCAAAAGCTCGTCCACATCTATCTCGAGCTCTGGGATTTCCTCTTCCTTGCAGTCGTAAAGACCCGTGAGCTGTTCTAGGATCCACTCATCCAGGTTGAGGCGCTTCCGTAGCTCCTTGCAGTTATACTTGACGATGATCTTCCCTGGCCGTCTCACCTGGCCATCTTCATCGGAGTTGTTCCCAGGGCCAGAGGTTTCGCCTGGCGTCCCAGGGAGACTCTGGAAGCAGACTCGGGGCCCTGTGTTGGCACTGCCTGGCTCAGGGCCCGGGTCAGTCAACTCTGGGCCCCTGGCGGAGCCGTTGTCCACCATGGCGGCCACTGGGGCCACATATGCGCCTGCGCAGTTGCCTCCTCGTGTTCCCCACCCCCACTTCTACTCCCACCCCTACTCCTAGGCTGGCCCTTGGCTCAGGTTAGCTCACAGACTCAAGCTCTGGCTCTGGGGGACAGCTGCCCTAGTGTGGTTCTTGATGTTCCCTACTTGGGGGATTGCCAAAAGAATACTATAAATGAAGTATAATTGTTACACTGCGTGGCAGTTTATTATTATTATTATTATTATTATTATTATTATTATTATCAGTAAGTTACAGAAGCTGATAGCAAAAACAGTATGCCATGAGTATATTCGAAGATCCAGCAATGACTTTAAGAGTTTGAAAGCATCAAAGACTAAAGGTCAATTTGAATAAGGTACTTGAGTAGGTAGGTAGATAGGCCCTGGACATTCTATAACTCTCTCAAAAAGTTATTAATAATAGAGACCATTAACAGTAGACAAAAATTTACAGCAGGTTTGAAATAGAAAACTATCAACTCCAATCAGCCTGGGCACCTGTGATGGCAAGTCTTGGATTCTGATAAAAAAAAACAACAACAGAGTACGTCCATGCTGTTCCTGCATCTGATGCTCCTCACCATGTGGCGTGACTGGAAAAGGGTGCACCCTCAGCCTCCGCAGGGTTACTGGGCTCCTGGATGTGAACATAAAATGGACATGATTGCACTGGGAACTCTAGAGTGCCCGACACCATTCTATCATTCCTATACCTCCCCGAAGCTCATCTCTCACAGTTGCTCCCAAATAGTATCTGTGTCACACAGTTCTGGTACCCCACAGGCTTGACAACTGTCTCTTCTATTCTCATGGGCTCACAAAAACCAAGTTCCCTACTCCTGAGAAGTTCCCCGGCTTTCCAGACGACAAAACCCCACACAGAAGCACTCCAAACAGAACAAGTAGCTCTATTATTCAGCGGAGTCTCCAGGCCCCGTTATACTTCGAGAAGCTTCTTACGCGGAATGTCCGTGGAACCTTTCAACACATGCTTGGACCAGAAATACAAGAAAACATATTATTTCTCTGTGCTATTGGGAAGATCAACGACCTTGGTCCTCTTTCCTCAGGTCCTCCATCCCCTCCCTACTCTCTCAATGAGCACAGTAGGGGAATGAATTCTACTTTCCCCGGGCAAGGCTTGAAAGTCTTTCAGACTCTTTAACACCTTCAAGTGTGATGGACCCCACGGCTCTCTCATATATGGTCTTCTAATGTGAACAGAAGCTCCTGGAAGAAGCTGTGTGTATAGAATTTCAAGACTGCAGAGAGGTCGAAACTCTGCAGGTACAAAGGCTAGACACACCTTATCTTGGGCTAGTTCTAGCCCTCTGGAACAGCTAGTTGTTGCCTTCCTCTGTGTTGGAGTTAACATGCTGTGTGACTCATGGATAAAACCTTTTAGAACCTTATTAACTTTGCATGCTACTAGCTTCCACTAATCTAAAAGCTAAGAATGTCATCAGATAACATCTTGGGGGGAAAGCTTTCCCAAAATCAAAACTGAAGAGACAGGGATTGTACAGCCTGGTGACTTCAGTTATGAACATTGGACTATACACTTGAAAGTCACTAAGAGAACCTGCAAGTCTTCTCAATGTCAGGAAGTGTGGGAGTGAATGTGCATGTCATCTCGCTTGCCTCAGTCATTCTTATGACGTATATGCATTTTTAAAAAATGTTGTATCCAATTGAGACATGTAAGTTTTGTTTGTCAATAAAATAAAAGGAAACAAAGCCTACAATTGAAACGAGGTGCTGTGACTTGGAACTTTGAGATACGGGAATACTTAGAATGCTCTGCCCAAATCCCTGCGTGGTTTATTTATAACCCATACTGTACAGTGAGTGGGAAGGGGAAGGGGAAGCAGGAGTAGGAGGGAAGAGAGAGAGGGGGTGAGAGGGGGAGAGGGCAGAGGGAGAGAGGGAGAGTCATACCTGATTTGAATTGAGCCTGTGCAGACTCAGACCTTCAGAGGAAACAATGGACAGAAAATGAAGGATGACCATGAAAGGTACGCTATCCCTGCCTTTCCAGACTGGAAAACACCTCGTGAAACTCTATTTCCCAATGTACAAATTTTTAATTCTAATTTTAAGACTTTTTGTATGTGTGGCACTGTGCACCAAAATAACACTAATTAGTATGAAACCAGCCAGTTCTATTACAATGGGCACAGTACTTTCAAGTGCTAATAGGGGGTTTGGGAGCAGTAAAAAGAAAAGAAAAGAGGCCATCTCTTTCATGAATTGCTATGTAGCAATGGCTGCTGCTGGGTCTTTCAGCTCCTTTGTAGGTAATTCAACTGATAAAAAAAATTAGGCTCTGGCACACACAAAAGAATATAGATGCTTCTCATCCTTTACGTAATAGAATGTTTAACACTAAAATAAGTTAAGTTGGGGAAGATGCTAGCAAAGCAAGTTATTCTTTTCTGGGAGGAAAAACTTAAGTCAACAGATGCCAGTGTGACCGCTGTGAGGATGACCCCTTAGGGCTCTTCTCTGCAGAGTCAGCAGGGAAGGACGCTGGCAAACCTAAATCAGTCTTCAGATTGGGAAAGCTATGACTTCTAAGTTAAATCAGAGGAAGACATTTAACTCCTCCTTGGGTGGACTCCTCTGTATGTGGATAGGAAGATCTCAAGACAAGCTATAGTGGCAAATAATCAGTGTTGCATTCTGGGATAGCGGCAATCAGGTTCAAGTTGAATCTAGTCTCAACTCAGAGAATAATTGCTGTTACTTTGAGGCAATTTATTGTGTTGTCTTGGTTTCCCTTTATGGACAAGTATAGAGAAAAACAGAAGATTCCCCCAGACCTGTCCATATGAAAATAGTTTGTCCCGGATCAATAAAAGCCTCAGAAGATCAGAAGCCAGGTGGTAAGCCGAAGCTTTGCCCCGAAAAAGCAAGGGTAGCACGCTTAAAGAGAGCCCATTTTAAAGGCCGGGAAGAGAATCCACAGGACACAAATAGGAAAAAGTTAAAGAGCTCAGCATAAATGCCACACTTACATCCTGTCCATGCAATGTATTTATTAAGTACTTGCTTGCTGGATCAGGTGCTTTGACACAGTAGGAGAAAAGCAGGTTCACTCCCCACTCCCAACCTTTGAGTCCTTGTATAGCAGACACAGGAAAGCAAATGGGAAGCGACAAGAGCCATTGGAGATTCACAGTTTTCCTGGTAGTGTGCTTTGTTTTCCATGTTTTCTGCAATGAGCATGTGTTATATTTATAGTAAAAGTGTGTCTTAACATACAGATTTACGTTTCTCAGGTTGGTTTTGCACAACTGCTTTTCAAGAGAGATGGCTACAGCAGATGAACTGTCTGGAAGATCAGATGAAATGGTGTCTGAACATCACATAACTGCAGTGAATACACTTAAGAGAGACAGGCACACGCATATCTTGCTAAAGGAAGGTTTTTGGTTTTTTGTTTTTTGTTTTTCAGGGAAGTTTAAAACCTAAGTCTTCTAAAGTCTATGAATCTGAGCCCTTTCTACTTCCTGGCAGTATCTGCAAATAACACAGCTGGAAGATCAAGGTAAGAACTGCAATTTTATCAGTCATTAAATACGTGTGTGTGTGTGTGTGTGTGTGTGTGTATGTGTGTGCACGTGTACACACACGCGGCCTGCCCTCCTTTTCTTTATTCTCATAGCTCTTCATCTTTATAGCTTTTACTTTTTATTTTATTTTTTATCGCTTTTTAAAACAATTTTTACTCTTCTCTCATAATACTACAACCCAACCGAAGCTTCCCCTCCCCTCCCTTCCCTTCCCTTCTCCCAGCCTCCTCCCCTGTCCCACCTTTCCCCATTCACCCCCTCTGGTAGTTTGAGTAGGTTTGGCCCCCCATAGACTCATGTGTTTGAATGCCTGGCTCACAACAAATGGCTCTATTAGGAGGTGTGGCCTTGATGGGGTAAGTGTGGCTTTGTTATAGTAGATATGCCACTGTGGGCTCAGTGTGGAATCAGAGCCACCTTCTGGCTGCCTGCCGAAACCAGTCCCCTTCTGCTACCTTTGGAGCAAGATGTAGAACTCTTGGCTCCTCCAGCCCCATGTCTGCCTGCATGATGCCATGCTTCCCGCCATGATGATAATGGACTGAACCTCTGAGTCTGTAAGCCAGCTCCAAATAAATGTTTGCCTTTATAAGAGTTGCCTTGATCAGGGTGTCTCTTCACAACAATAAAACCCCAAGACACCTGCCCTCTCCCCCAGATCCATCCCTCTCCTCTTCTCAAAGAAGAGCAGGCCTCCCAAAGGCATCAAACAAACACAGCACAAGCTACAATAAAACCAAGCATATACCATCACATCAAAACTGGACAAGACAACCCGCTAGGAGGAAAAAGGTCCCAAAAGTAGTCAAAAGAGTCAGGGACAGCCTTGCTTCCACTGTCATGATGCCCACAAGAAGACCAAGCTATTCAGCCATAACATATATGCAGATGGCCTAGGAATGCTCCCTAATCTCTGCAAGTGACCATGGTTCCTGCACAATTGATTCCATGGGCCCAGTTCTCATGGTGTCCTTGACCACTTTGGTTAACTCCTAGCCTTCCTCCCCATCCTCCACAAGATTCCCCAAGGTATCCCTAATGTTTGGCTGTGATGCTCTATATCTTCTCCCAGCATGGATGAAGTCTCTCTGATCTCTTTGATGATGATTCTTCTAGGTTCCCATTCCAGAACATCAAAGGTTTTGTGGTTGGGTTGGTGTCCTAATTCCTGCACATGAGGTCTTGCCTGGTTACAGAAGATAGTCTCATGTACCCTATTACTGGGAGTGCTTGCTAGGGTTACGCTAGCAGATTCCATGGAGTTTCCACTAGACTAGGTTAACTACCTCACCCCCCAAATGGTCCCCAACTCCAGTAATTTCTCCCAGTATTTTCTCCTTCCCTCCCCTCTTTATCTTATCCCTCCTGTTCCCAACTCCACCTGTTCCCATTCCATCTGAAAAATTTATTCCATTTCCCCTTCCCCTGAGATCCTTGTGTCCCCTGTGAAGTCCTCCTTGTTACTTAGCTTCTTTGGGTCTGTAGATTGTAGCATGATTGTCTTTTACTTTATAGGTAATATCCTCTTATAAGGGAGTACATACCATGTTTGTCTTTCTGGGACTGGGTTATCTCACTCACAATAAGTTTTTTCTAGTTCTATCCATTTGCCTACAAATTTCATGATGTCATTGTGAATGATACTCCATTGTGTAAATGTACCATATTTTCTTTTTCCATTCTTCAGTTGAGGGTCTTCTGAACAGTTGAGGGTCTTCTTCTATTTGTAATAGTTTCCAGCTATTACAAATAAAGCTGCTATGAACATAGTTGAGCAAGTATCCTTGTGGTAGGATGGAGCAATTTTTAGGACTATGTCCATGAGTGACATAGTTGGGTCTTGAGGTAGATCTATTCCCAATTCTCTGAGAAACTGCCAAATTGATTTTCAGAGTGGTTTTATTAAGTTTGGACTCCCACCAGCAGTAGAAGAGTGTTCTCCTTGCTCCACATCCTTACCAGCACGAGCTGTCACTTGAGGCTTGATCTTATCCATTTTGACAGGTATAAGATGGAATCTCAGAATCATTTTGATTTGCGTGAACTAATCTGTAGGTTATCATTTTGTCCTATTGATGGCATTCCTTGCCTTACAGAAGCTTTTGAGTTTTATGAGGTCTCATGTATTAATTGTTGATCTTAAGTGTCTGAGCCACTGTTGTTCTATTCAGGAAGTTGTCTCCTGTACCAATGAGTTCAAAACTATTCCCCACTTTCTGTGCTATTAGATTTAGTATATCTGGTTTTACATTGAAGTCTTTGATCCACTTGGACTTGAGTTTTGTGCATGGTGATAAATATGGATCTATCTGCATTCTTCTACATTACAGGCATCCAATTAGACCAGCACCATTTGTTAAAGATGCTTTCCATTTTGACTCCTTTCTCAAAAATCTAGTGTGGGTAGGTGAACTTTAAATTTCTCTTCATTGAATTTGATATTGGCTACAGGCTTGCTTTAAATTGCCTTTATTTTGTTAGGCATGTCCATTGTATCCCTGATCTCTCCAAGACTTTTATCATGAAGAGGTATTGGATTCAAAGGTTTTTAAAGCATCTAATGAGATGTCCATGTGGGTTTTTTTCCAGTTTATTTATATGGTGGATTACACTGGCAGATTTTCATATGTTGAACCATCCCTGCATCTCTAGGATGAAGCCTACTTGATTATGGTGGATAATCTTTTTCATGTGTTGGATTTGGTTTGTGAGTATTTTATTGAATATATTTGCATCCATGATCATGATGAAAATTAGTCTGTAATTATCTTTCTTTGTTGAATCTTTATATGGTTTAAGTATCAGGATGATACTTTGTATGGTTTGGAAACTTTGTATGGTTTAAGTATCAGACCTCATAAAATGACTTTGAAAATGTTCCTTCAGTTTCTATTTTGTGGAATAATTTGAGAACAATTGGTATTAGACCTTCTTTAAAGGTGTGGTAGGATTCTGCCCTAAAACCATTCAGCCCTGGGATTTTTTTTTTTTTTTTTTGGTTGAGAGACTTTTAAGAACAACTTCTAATTCCTTGGGAGTTATAGGTTTATTTAAATTGTTTATTTGATCTTGATTTAACTTTAGTAAGTGGTATCTATCAAGAAACTTGTCCAATTATTTTAGATTTTCCAATTTTTGTACAGTAAAGGTATTTAAAGTATGACCTAATGATTTTTTGGATTTCCTTCATGTCTGTCATTATGTCTCCATTTTCATTTCCCATTTGGTTAATTTGGGTATTCTCTCTCTGTTTGCCTTTTAGTTAGTTTTGAAAAAGGTTTGCCTATCTTGTTGATTTTCTCAAAGAACCAACTCTTTGTTTCATTGATTCTTTGTATTGTCTCTTTGTTTCTATTTTATTGATTTCAGACCTGAGTTTTATTATTTTCTGCCTCTACTTCTTTTGAGTATGTTTGCTTTTGTTCTACAACTTTCAGGTGTGTTGTTAAGTCACTAGTATGTGATCTCACTAATTTCTCTATGAAGGCACTTAGTGCTAGGATGTTACTTCTTGTCACTGCTTTCGTTCTGTACCATAAGTTTAGGTATGTTGTGTATTCATTTTCATTGAATCTTGGGAGTTTTTTATTTTATTTTTCTTATTTCTTCCTTGGCCCATTCAGGAGAGAGTTGTTCAGTTTCCATGAATTTGTAAGCTTTTCATTGATTCTGTTGTTGTTTATATCCAGCTTTCATCCATGGTGGTTTGATAGGATACAAGGAGTTATTTCAGTTTTCTTGTATCTGCTGGGACTTGCTTTGTGTCCAAGTGTGTGGTCAGTTTTTGAGATTGTTTTGTGAGGTTCTTAGAAGAAAGTATATTCTTTTTTGTATCCCTTCTATTATTCTGTGGCTTTTTTAATAGAAAATTGAATTTGTTGATATTGAGAGATATTAATGAACAATGATTGCTAATTCCTAATATTACTTTGTTGTAGTTGTTATTGTTGATGGTGGTGGTGGTGGTGGTGGTGGTGGTGATGGTAGTGATGTATGTGTGTGTGTTTTCCTTCTTTTTGTTTTGCTGGTGTGAGATTATTGACTGTATTTTCATGGGTGTAGTTAATGTCCTTGGGTTGAAGTTTCCTTCTTGTACTTTCTGTGGGACTGAATTTGTGAATAGATATTGTTTAGATTTGACATTGTCATGAAATATCTTGTCTTTTTCATCTATGTTGACTGAAAGTCTTGCTGGGTATAGTATATCCATGGTCTCTTAGACTGCAAGACATCTGTCCAGGCCCTCTGGCTTTTAGATCTCTGGTGAGAAATCAGGTGTAATTCTAATAGGTTGGCCTTTATATTTAACTTGGCCTTTCCCATAGTGATTTTAATATTCTTTCTTTGTTCTGCATATACTGTGTTTTGATTATTATTAGGAAGAATTCCTTTCTGGTCCAACCTATTTGATGTTCTGTAAGTTTGTTATATCTTTACAAATATGTCCTTCTTTAGGTTAGAACGTTTTTCTTTTATAATTTTGTTAAATATGTTTTCTGGGTTCTTGAGCTGAGATTCTTCTCCTTCTATTCCTATTATTCTTAGGTTTAATCTTTTCATGGTGTCTCATATTTCCTAGAGGTTTAGTATTAAGGATTTTTTTTTACAAGTAACATTTTCGTTGACTGATAAATCTCTTCTATCATATCTTCAATCCTAAGATTCCCTCTTCCATCTCTTGTATTCTGTTGGTGATGCATGTAGTTCCTGCTTGCTTACCTAGATTTCCCATCTCCAGCATCCCTTCAGGTTGTGTTTTCTTTATTGTTGCTATTTTCATTTTCAAGTCTTGATCAGTTTCCTTCAACTGTTTATTTTTTCTTGGCTTTCTTGGTGTTCTTTAAGGAGTTTATTGATTTCTTCCAATTTTTGTTTCTTCTCCTTGGTTTCTTTAAAGTACTTTTTCATTTATTATTTAATGACCTCTATCATCTTCATAAAGTTGAGGGTCTTTTGTAATTATTTTTACTTGTTCATTTTATATCCTGCTCACTGTCCCCCTCCCACATTCCTTTCCCCATCATCCCTCTCCTCCTCTGAGCAAGTGGGGGCCCTCCTGGGTAACCCCTACACTGGCACTTCAAGTCTCTGTGAGGTCAGGTGCTTCCTCTCCTACTGAGGCCAGACAAGACAGCTCAGATAAAAGAATATAGCCCACATGCAAGCAACAGCTTTTGCTATAGCCCCTGCTCCAGTTGTTCAGAACCTATATGAAGACCAAGCTGAACATCTGTTACATATGTGTGGGGAGGCCCTTATATGTTCTTTGGTTGATGGTTCAGTCTCTGAGAGCTCCAAGGGTCCAGGTTAGTTGATTCTGTTGGTTTTCATGTAGAGTTCCTACACCCTTGGGGGCCGCAATCCTTCCTCCTATTCTTCTATAAAAGTTCCCAAACTTCATCCATTGTTTGGCTATGGGTATACGTCTCTGTTTGAGTTAGTTGGTGGATGGGGCCTCTGGGAGAACAGCCATGTTAAACTCCTGTCCTCAAACATAACAGAGTATCATTAATAATGTAAGGGATTAGTGCTTGAACATGGGATGGATCTCAAGTTGGGCTCATCCTGAATGGGGTAACCCAGTTCCAAAAGGACATGCATGGTATGTACTCACTAATAAGGGGATATTAGCCATAAAATACAAGATGCCCATGCTACACTCTAAAGATCCAAGAAGACTGGACAAGAAGGAGGCACAAGCAAGGACGCTTGAGTCTCACTTGAAAGGAGGAATGAAAGAGTCATGGAAGGCAGATGAAGGGAGGGAACTGGGTGGGAGAGGGGATGGGGGATCTGGGTAGGATGTAGAGAGGGGTAGGGAGGATGGCTGGATAGCCATGAGAAGGAATGGAAATCTGCAACCTGTGATGTGGGGGATCTACGCGACATCTCTAGAAAGAGATGCAAACCTGAGATAGGGGAAGCCCCCAAGAATCAAAGGAGATATGGAGCATAAAGGCTGCCTCCTGGCCAGGCAGGGACCCCAGTGGAGTGATAGAGACACGAGCCCACCCACAAACTTCTGAGCCAAAGTCTCCAAGAAATGCAGGGATTGGGGATGGAACAGAGACTGAAGGAATGGCCAACCATAAAGTTGGTTTTAAGGTCATTTTCTTATGCTTCTGCTGCATTGAAATATTCAAGTTTTGCTGTCATAGGATCCCTGGACTCTGTCAGGGTACCATATTGCTCTTGCTGTTGTTGATTGTGTCCTTACACTAGTGTTTAGCCATCTGGGTTTGGGATGATTATAGATTTAGGTGCAGATTTCTGAGTTTGCCTTTGTTGGATGGGTGTTTTGTTCCTTGGTTTCTGTTTCTTTTTTGGTATTGTCTTTGTGGCCTGAATTTTCTGGTGGCCTGCTTGACCTATTATCTGATAAGGAGTCTCTGGCCAGGTTGAGGGCTTGACTTCTGGCAACTAGCTTGGCCTTTGGTGCAGTGGGGTAGGAGGATATATCTGTTCTCCTGACTGTGTGACCTGAACCTGAGTGGCTGGAGTCTGCCATAATTGAGAGCAAGGGCCCCATCCAAAGGGGCAGGTGGTAAGGGGAGAAAGGGGAGGCTGTGGAATGTGTCTTTTGGAACCTAATCTGGAGAATGGAACAGTTCATCAGGCAGGTGGGTCACTCACCTATTCTTCTGAGTGGTGTAGCCTGCACCTGAGCAGCTGAAGTCTGCTGGAAATGGGGCAGGGGCCTGGCCACTAGGTGGCTGGTGAGGTGGACAGTGGAATGTGTCTTTGTATTTTCTATTTCTAAATAAAGGCATGTTCTTAAATTTTATTTGGAAATATTTTAAAATGAGAATACAACACACATTCTATTATGTTTCTATTATTAATGTTTAATTATTTTACCTCTTTTCCTTTGGGATAGAAACTTTTTTAGAATTATAATTACTCTATATACTCAGTTATAAGTGTTTTGTGGATTTCTGTTGTAATTACTCAACTCCCATATGAGATTTTTGGTTAACAATAAGGAAACAGTTCTAAACTGAAAGGTTACTGAATAATCAGATAAAAGTACTTAGATCAGCATTTCCTTAAATATCTATCTATCATAAAACACTAGACTCATAAAATGCTTACTGAGAAAAACAGTCAGTAGTCTTTAGGGAACATTTCATGTTCCCATCTTATTTTGGAGATTCCCTGTGGACTTTGAAAAACTTTTGAGAGAATCAGTGTTTAAGGGAAACCATGTTTAATTCCTTTTTATCCCAATATTTTATGAATCTATTTGACTGTAATATTTCTAAATATTTTATGTTTATTAATTATCATGCATAGAAACAAACTTTGGTCTCCATTACATTGATATGCTTTCCAAAATTCTTCTTGTCTATTCTATGCTCAGTAGACATTGGTTAGATAAACTCCTGCCATCAGGAATTGCAGGATTTTGCCAAGTATAAGGGAAAGAGGGATTTATATTAGCTCACAGTTACAACTTACATACAGTACATTGTTTTGAAGAAGTCCCAATGTTGGGAGTTTTACATAGCTGGTTACACTGCCTCCATGGTCAAAAGGTAGAAATGGATCTAGAGAAATGGCTCAGCATTTACTGTGATGTTCAGTCATGTAGACCAATCCCAGCACCCAGGAGGGACAGATCTCAAATGCCTTTATCTCCTGCTCCAAGAGATCTAACTTCCTTTTCTGATCTGTGCATACATGTGTTAATGTACCTGTACACATACACACATTAGCACACACAAAGCCTCATCTTTTTTATTTTAAAGCAGGAATAAAGGAATGCCTGTGTTCAGCTTACTTTCTCCTTTCCATCAGTCCAAGACCCAGCCCATGAAATGGTGCTGCCCACAGTCAGGATGGGTCTTTCTACCTCAAATAACTCAATTAAGAAAATTCCTCACAGGCGAGCTTACAGGCCAGACTAATCTAGACAATTCCTCATTTAGGTCACCTTTCCAAGTGGTTCCAGACTGTATAGAGTTGAATTAGCATTCACTATGACACAAGCTCTCACATTTTCTAGAAGATCTCTTTAGAAGCCAGGGGTTGTGCCCTTTGCCTCTGCTGTTCTCTCAGCATTTCCTTTTATACCACTTTTACAGTATATACCAGGATGTGTCTTGAGTTGGAATTATTTATGCATGTGTCTATTTTCTATCTTGGATGGTGGATCCCTTTAGAGCAAGGCTCATATTTAATTCATTGAATCTCACCCACCTTGGGCAGGGGGCCTTGCACTGAGCACCCCTCCAAGCACAGGCCACTACCAATTTAATGATTTGCATCCTATTCTAAACTGTATTGCAGTCTTTGAGAGCAGAAGTCATTGTCACTCTTTTCCTAGAGAAACATTGGTGAAGTTAAGAGTTAAATTTCCTTTCAGTGACAAGACAACTATGGGCAGCAGAAATGTAGGGTCCATACGAATCTTTTCATTGTTATCCCTGAGACAGCTCCACTTTCTTAAAGATGGAATTCCTCTTATGCCTTAGTAGTAGACAAAGCAAATGCAAGTCACCTCTCCTAATGAGATATTTCCTTTCTCATGGTTTCTTACACAATGACATGAATGCATAGAATGCTCCATTGTCTAAATAACTTGGGGAAGTAAGAATAGAGCAGTATTGAAGAAAATATATGGCAAAGACCTCTTTTACAGCATTACTACGAAGGACAAATGATGCCAAACTGGCTATTCCTGTGGATGACCTCAGCACTAACTCAAGATACTGTTCACACTTAAGGAAAATGAAGTGCAGAGATGTGAAGAAGCCTGTGGTGAGAGGAAACACCTCTGCTCTGAAATGGAATGTAGGTCAACTGATGTGGGAAGCAGGGGTCATGTTGGAACACTGTCAGAGCCTTCTAACTTTAGGTGTGATAACTTTCTAGTCTCAAAGTTTATCTGCTGGTTGTTGTCAAGTATCCTACAGAAGAGGCCAAGGGAAGCAGAGGTGGAACCCAGCTGTGTTCAGCATTGCTCTTGGTGCCTCCCAGGAAGCCAGGAAGACTTAAAACTGAAGACCACTGTGGAGATGCTCTGCTGTTTACTTTCATGTCAACTTGACTTAAGCTAGTGTCATCTGGGAAGAGGGAACCTCAATTGAGAAAGATGCCTGCATCAGACCGGCCTGTGGGCAAGTCTGTGAGGGCATTTTCCTGATGAATGGTTGGTGTGGGAAGTCACAGCCCACTGTGCATGGTGCTAACCCTGGGTTGGTAGTTCTGCAGTAGAAGAAAGCAAATCAGGAGAAGCAAGCAAGCCAGCAAGCAGCATCCCTCCATGGCCTCTGCATCAGCTCTAGCTTGCAGATTCCTGCTTTTAATTCTTGCTCTGACTTTTCTTTATGATGGATTACATGTTGTCAGGTGAAATAAACCCTTTTCCTCCCTACGTTGCTTTTGGTCTTGCAGTTTATCACAGCAACAGAAAGCAAACTAGGACAGAAGGTCACTGAAATCCAACTTTAAAGAGCATCATGTGTCTCTCTACACCACTGCTGTCTAGTGGGCCTCAGAACTAGTAGTACCAACAGTGGGATGGCCCCATGTTAACCTGAGGTGACATATGCTAATGAAACACTGATTATCTACTTCATCTTCGTCACAGATCCATCCCATATGATGATCTTGTGCGTCATGCAGACATTGAACCCTCTGAGTCACATTCACTTCTTCAGTTCATCAATCTCTGCTCCAGGTTTCTGCCTTATTTTTCCCATTAGCCTTATTCTTCTTCCTATACAGATCTGGCCACATACATGTTAATGTCAACCAGATTCCCTATGTGCTCCCAAATGTAGAAGTGAATATCGAACAAATAAACGAACAATCCCCCACAACAACTCGTGTATTAAATTAAGTACTGTATATAGATGTGTGTGTGTGTGTGTGTGTGTGTGTGTGTGTGTGTGTGCGCATGTGAGAAAAGAAAAGAAATAGCAGCCACTAAATAAAATAGAGGTAGGCTTCTCTCTGATGGGAACGTTGAGGGCTCAAAAGGTGGAAACAGGATTCTGTAGCCTTGGGCTATTTTCAGTTTCCTCTAATCTCTTAAAAAGTAGCTTCTCTTTCAGGAACGATGAAGTCTATACCCTAGTCCGGAAAGAATAAGAGAAGAAGAATATGTTTTCTCTTCCTTTAGAACTTCTTTTCAGAAGTTACACAAACCCCTTGCATTCACATTCCCTTGGCCAGAAGCTAGCCATTGATGCTACATCTGATTGCACAGGATGGCGAGTGATTTGCCAAAGCTTCTGTTGCTAGGCAAGGGGGAGAGAATATAAAGTGGAGAAGGAAAAAAAGCTAATAACCTCTATCATACAGAAGATGTAGACTTGTAGAGAGTAAGTCAGTTATACAAGTGAAGTGCTTAACACAGAGCCTAAAACAGGAAATCTGTGGCAGCCACTAGATTTCAAGACTATAATAATAGCAATAGTGAGTCAAGGTGGCCATATATTCTTCCCATTTAAGGACCACATATCTACAGACGATAAGAATCATGAGAACTCTTTAGACTTCTTAATTTTAAAAAGCTAATTATTGATGTGTCTGACATTTAATTTTTTGAAATCTAGGTGAAAATAAAATATACAAAATATTTTCCCATCTAACCTTTTAGCTATAGAAGCTACATAATTATAATAAAACTAGTCCTGGGCAATAGGATCTTTTTAGTGTTTTTTGTTTTTTAAATCTATACATATACTTCAAGGTATTAACTAGGGAAATCATCAGTGTTTACTCTGGCATGTGATCCTTCAAGTTAGAAAGGAACTGAATTTCTTTAAAGAGTTGATGATTACAGAGGCATTTTCTTTACAAAAGATCAAAGGATTTAATTTGTTTGCTTAGCACCTCTTGTATCCAGGAATATACCTAACAGAGTTCACCCACGCCCATGAGCACTTTGGAGAGAATAAGATAGCTCCTCTAACCTAGATATAAATGTGGAAGTAAAATACATGAAAGTAATCTTGTTAAACCAGCATGTGGCCAAGCTTTGGTTGGATCAATTGTGCAGAAAGGTTCTCTTTATGGTTATTATTAGCTCTTCAAAACAGTGTGGAGAGCTGGGCTTTCTACCCACTGGATGAATTTACTTTTTAATGCTGTTTGTTACCATGGAAATGTATTAGAGTCTTAAAGACCGCTAAACCTTCCTTATTAGTAATTTTGCATTTGAATTAACTTTGCATTATAAATGAAGGTTGCATCTAAAAACAGGGATGATAATAGTATATACCCTATAGAGTGATTATGGTGATTATGGTGATTAGGTGATTAGATTATGGTGATCTATGCCTAAAGATTTTAGAATAGAAGCATTCAGAAAACATAGAGCATATAATGTAAAACTGAGTTTATAGTGTTCTGAAAGTTAACCTCTACCTTTTACATAGCTTTATCAATTTCACGACTTTTTTAGAAAGATTTTATTTATGTGTATTTGTTTGTCCACGTGAGTGTATGCCACGTGTATATGGGTACCAACAGAAGCCAGAAGATGGCATCAAATACCCAAGATCTGAAGTTAAAGATTGTTGTAAGCCACCCAACTTGGATGCTGGGAAATGAACTTTAGTCCTCAGTAAGAGCAGCAAGTGCTCTTACCACTGAACCACCTCTTCCAGCCCCCCAAACCTCTTACAGTTAGTTCTACAGATTCACTTGATCTTTACTGTAGTTCTCAAATTAGAATCAATATTCCCATTTTCAAAGCAATGAAAATAGAGGCTTAAAGCTGACAGTTCCTGAGGATCAAAGGATTTCTACAAAACATCCATTTGCTTAATCTCTTTGGCAATCCAGGGTTCACTAACACCAACAAGGCACATCTAGAAGAATAGACTCCCTTAATCCATACTAAAAGCTGAAGTAAAGTAAATAACAACAAAGTTCTCTAAAGTTGCTGAGCCTAGGAAGCTCAGTACAAGACCTCAATCCCATAGCTGGAGGTTTGTGCTACACAGTACCCCACCCCCAAGCTCTGCTGTAATCAGAGGAACTGGTCACTCATAGTGACTATCAGTGACTCAGTTCTTTTGATGAACTCTACCGAGTAGTCACATCTTTCTGACTACTTCCGATCGATCCCGCAAGGGAAAGCATGAGTTGAGCTCTGCCCAAGCAGAGTCCTACTGTAAACAAATGGATTCCAGTTTGTGCCTGGAAAGAGGCTCTCCGCCCTAACACTTACATCCTACTCTGTAATTCTTTCAAATGAATTCTATTAGTCACAAAGACACCCTCTTAGCTCTCTGCTCAGAACTCAGGAACCCTTGAGTCCCACTTACACAAAGTACTAAACGTGCCACTGAAAGGAGATTTGAGCTGTTCTTCCTTCTCCAGTAACAGGCACAAAAAAAGCAAATGAAGGCCAGCTTTCATGTGCAGGTGAGGGTGAGTCTTAGCAATCAGCCCCGGACCTGCCTTCCCCCCACCCCGGGGGGCCAGCCAGAGACCTGGTGACAGTAAGACTATCAAGCACCTCCATGGCCAGCCTGAGGGTCCCAGCAACAGCAGAAAACATCATCACTAGCTGTCAAGAGGAGACACATTTCCAGTGTCACCTCAAGTCCTGCGCATGTGCTTTATGCCCAATAAAAGACCGTGCTTCCCCTCCACAATTCTTTCCTTCCTCCACCCAGATCCCCCACCCCCATCCAACAATGACCATGATAAAGCCTGTCTGACTCTGATGTGTTAATGGTTGGGTAGCACAGACAGCTAGAGAAGAGGAAGTGTCTCAGCAGGGAGCCAGAATCAGCCCTTTCGTCTGTAAATTGCTTTTGTCAAAACACTTTATCACAGCAATGGAGTCAGACATGACAACAGATACCCTCTTTACTCAGGTTCAAGTAAACTTTTCTATGCCATGAAAAAAGCAGACATAATGCTTATATTTCTTACCCCAGAAGTTTGTATGGAATTCATCTCATTTGTATATCCTTGGAGGGAATGAGACGTCTAGGGGAGCATAAACCCACACTGGAAAATCTGAACATGACCTTAAATGTCCTTGTTTCTGTAAAGTTAATCCTGTACTTCACTGATGGTCAACTACGGGGCAACTGATGGTCAGCTATGGGCAATTGATGGTCAACTATGGGCAATTGATGGTCAACTATGGGGCAATTGATGGTCAACTATGGGGCAATTGATGGTCAACTATGGGCAATTGATGGTCAACTATGGGCAATTGATGGTCAACTATGGG
>JADRCH010000031.1:1641975-1725323 GCA_019843965.1 Rhynchomys soricoides
ATGGGCAATTGATGGTCAACTATGGGCAATTGATGGTCAACTATGGGGCAATTGATGGTCAACTATGGGGCAATTGATGGTCAACTATGGGGCAATTGATGGTCAACTACGGGCAACAATGTACAGACTTCAAACGCTCTAAGTTTTTAGAGCAAAGAGTAAGGGCACCTGGATTAAAAGGTCATCAAATAACACAAAGATAAATACTTTCAGAGAGCTCGAAATATACCTTTACAGACCCACTTACTTATGTCCACAGTAGAGAAAGTAACGAAGCACACACCTGTCCCTCTTCTCCCAGACAGAACTGTGTACACTTCAGAACAAGACAGACCTACCCCCATGTACTCCATTGCCACGCCCACCTGCATCTTTTTTTATTCTTTGAAAATTTCATAAATGTATACAATATATCTTGATCACACTCCCACCCCCACCCCCGGCACACACAGAAAAGAGGGTAGACAAACATACCAGCTGCCCTTTGCAAGCTCTGAGCTTTCCAATGTGGTTGCATTCCTTTCTTACACTTCCTGTGCGGCTCTGCTGCCTTTTACAGAATTCCCATGTGGGAAGTGCTTGGCACAGGAAGCGGACTTGAAATACTTTGTGGTTAAAATAGGAAACTCATTTCCTGGTCCACCCAGAAGTTTTGTATTTCTGATAGTATGAGTTTCTGTATACACAAATGTGTATGTAAATATATGCATCTATGTATTTATGGATACATACATATTAGATAACAGGCTACCTTGCCAGTTTATAAGCATAGCTGAATTTAAAAAAAAAAAAAAAATCTGCCATTTTACTTTGAAGCCAGTCTGGTTTACATAGTGAAGTCCAGACAAGGCAGCTCTGCATAATGAGGCCCTATCTCAAAACAAAGCAAGAACAAAATAACCTTTTATTTCACATTCAATGCCCCATTCACAATTTCCCAAGATAGTAAGTTTACTCTTGTTAGCTAGAATAATTAGTAATCTTCCTTTCATCCTCAGAACATCCTTATCTGGAAAGTAAATTACTCTGTCATCCAAAATTCCATGAACATAATCTGGAGAAGTGTCTTTAGAAAGATGTAATATTACCTGAGGTTTCCGAGCGGCTTTTAATATGTGGAGATTAACTCTTCTAAGTTGCTACTTTAGCAAATTTGCCACAGAGCAGTACCTCCTCTGCTCAGGCTGCCACCCAAATCGCTAAACTACCTTGTGTTGGTTTTGGTTTTTCTGTTTGTTTTTTAGACTTTCTGCTTTCGAGAACTCAATACCAACGACAAAGCACAAATCACCTTCCCCCTGCTTATACAGGGGATTTAGGTAATAGTTTTGTCTCCTATATTTGTCTGTAATATTTTTCTTTGCATATGTGTTCATTGGCATCCCTAGTATGGAGCTAAATGAACGAATGATGTATCTTTGAATAAAATAAGTGATTAACCCCCAGTATCATCCTAAAGGGTTCAGGATGCTTACAGGATTACTAACTACACGGTTCATCAATTCTAAAGTTGTGCAGCAACAACTCGGCTTGCAGCTTACACAGGCTTGCTACTGTTCCGCAAGTGCAACTGAAACACAGCATTAAATCACTTACAGGAGCTTAGTGGCAAAGGGGGAAACCAAAGCACCCAATGTTGTTGTTAAAGCTCCTGCTCAGCACTGTACCGTGGTGTGATAACATGTTTGTATTTTTTGTGTGTCCTGTGTACAAGATAGATAATGATAAACCTCCAGGATTATGAAAACCATGCCTATAGGAAGGCATATAATTTAATTATAAAAGTTTCACCATTGAAAAGAATATATTAGATGACCAGAAAAATATATCTATAGATAAATAGAAAGAAGATAGATGATTGATTGATTGATAGATAGATAGATAGATAGATAGACAGACAGATGATAGATAAATGATAGACTCCCAGAATTATGCTTTATTGGAAAGCACTTAATTAAATTATAAAACTCTTTTACAACTGGAAAAATATATAGTCTATCTTCAACTTAAGATACATACATACATTCAAGTGAACTTCATCTACATTACAATTTTAAAACAATTTGAAAAGCTTGATTCATCCCCCCCCCCCAAAAAAAATGGTATGATCCACGGTGTCTAAAAGAAATGTGGCAGAAGATTCTGTGAGAGGAAAAATGACCAATATTTACAGATTGTTTCAGAGGGCAGAGGAGAGGTGTCACTGGTTCATTTTTTTTAAAATAAATAAATAAATAAATAAGTAGAAGACAACATGTTGAGATTACACCTTATGTAACCCGAGAGAAGCAAACACTTAGTGAACTAGCTCAAATCCTCTTGTCTCACAGAAGCCAGAACTGTGCAGCAGCTTACAAAAGGTGCCAGAAATAGAGATCTGGTGAGCTAATGTTTGCTGAAATGCTACACTAAGTCCATATGATGCAGTGCAGGAGAGAGGAAGAAAATGGGGAGAGGCCGGGGAGGAAAGGGAAGAGAAGAGGGAGAGGAGGAAGATCATTTGTATTCTTAGCAGTTCACTCAGTATCCAGAGTCTGTCCTGACACCTGGAATAAAGCTCAGGTGGTCTGCAGCATGAATTCTTATGTAAAACTTACCTCTTTCAGTATATTTAATAATGCTAATAACTAATCTATATATTGCTTTTTGCTGTCAAATTTGCATAATTATATAATTCGATCTTGATACAGCATATAACCATTGGCCTACACGGCTGGAAATACAGCCCTTCGATGTTATGTTCAACACTGACTGCTGTACATTATGTTAGATCTCATATATTGCCTTGCCCTGTGAGCAGTATTGTATTATTATAAACATTCTTAGCTTCTGTTCTAAGATGAACATAAGCTACATATTAACATTTTACTCCAGTTGTTGCTCTGAGTGGTGAACCAGGAGTGAATGGGTGGGTGGAAGAGCACTCTCATAGAGACAAAAGGAAGGGGGAATGGGGTGGGGGGCTGTGAAGGGGAGACTTGGAAAGGGGAAAACATTTGAAATGTAAATAAAGTATCAAAAAAGAAAAAGAAAAGAAAAAGGGAAAAAGGAATGAAAGGGAACATTGCTCAGCCTAAAATGAATTGTTTGTCACAAGAAAAGAGCCCATGTAGTTATATAGTTTTCTGATGTCATGTAGAAACTGGCACTATCCATGGCTGGTGTGACTGCAAGCCACTGTTTCATTTAGCCTTCATGTTCTTTTCTTTAGTGATTGCTTAGTTGAGTACAGTGACCAAGACTCCTCTGAGTACCTACAGAGCTCCTTCTGTGCACAGGTTTCTCCCATTCAGTGTTCTAGCACCTTTACCAATTTTACTCTATGGACATATGGCCCAAGCTCCACAACTTAGGGTCATTCCTGGCTACTGCCTTCATCCACGACTTGGTTCCTTTCTCCTAGAACTGACACAGTGCAGACACGTGACTTGCTGACCAGGAATCCCTCTCCTGGGTCTATCAAAATGCAAACATGTGAAACTCTAGGTTCACGCTCTTGTTTTTAATAATGTGTCTCATCCCTAGACGTCCAGTATCCCAAATGCCACACATGTTGTGTTTTTGTTGTTGGGGCCAGAAAAATAAATTTTGTCTCTTGTAATTTGCTTTTGGTTGAAAATGTCAGTTTCCTTTGATATTGTTTTTAATGTTGGAAACGTATTTACACTGGACAGGTAGGAATAAGAAGTGAAATGTCTACAAAGCAGACATGTTAAAATAAGGTGATGCTTTGGAAAGTCCTGAGGTGGTACAAAGACTGAATCAGGAGTCAGGAGCTAGGAGGGAACTGAGAGTCCAGGAGACGAGACCACGTTATGAAAGTGTCTGAGTAAACAGACAAAGGTTGTTCTTTTTGCAGGACCAACACCACACCACCAGCAGCCTCCAGTGGCCACAGTACATGTTACATAAAGCTGGCCTGCCTTTAAAATGCATAAGCCAACCTTTATTTAGAATTAATTTTTGATCCTTTGCCCTTTTATGAGCTCTTAGCTTCAAAATGTCAAAATGCCTCAAAAGTTTCGTTGAAATGATGTCATTCTTCATTGGGGCATTCTGTACTGTGCCTTTTCTCAGATATGTATGTTTGAATTCTTTGGAACTTTCTTATATTTCTTATGGAGTATTAACTGAGGAGAATTAACAGTGGTTAAAGTTACAGTTATAGCACATCTCAACAAATATTGTCCCACCACACCCAAACCATCAATTCAGTTTTAGAACAGATCTCAGAAAAGTATTTACATCTGCAAGAAAATATGATGTGTTCTTTAACCCTTTGTTTCCTGCCTCTACTCTTTGCTCCTGTTCACATGTGCTCTAAGCTTTGCCTTGTGAGACTGAAGCAACAGATGAACTCACAGAATCAGCGACAAGTGTCAATTATTGTCAGTTCTGCCTAGCAGGAGCCAGAGGTCCCACTGAACTAGGACATTGAAGCTTCTCAGAGTTAAGACAGAGCCAAAGAGATGGCATGATGAATAGAGATACTGCTATCATGCCTGACAATCTGAGATTCATACCAGGCCCACTTGATGGAGGGAAAGAACTAACTCCTGTACTATAGGCTGTCCTCTGACCCTGGTATAGGGGCACAAGAGAGCCCTCGTCAATACACACACACACACACATACACACACACACAAACAAACACACACACGTGCACATGGGGGGGGTTAATACATGCAAATGAATATATAATGTAATTCAAATTTTAAAATCATTATTGATAAAATGTAAAAACCATTACAGGAGGCTAGGATAACATACATTATGTACTCTGGCTGCCTGTTGTACTGACATCTATGGATGACATGTGACCAAATTCCCGGGTACTGAAGATGTACACCACTGAATTGCATGGCATGGCAGGAAGTGAGGGAATGATCATATACAACAAAATTTAGATCATTGGGGCACTGAAAAATAAGCACCAGAGGTCTTTGCTCAGATCTTTACATCTGGAAAATACAGCTGAGTTGTAAATAAGCAATACTTGAAAAAAATGGAACACTTATTAAGAACTTGTAAGGCATTTTTGTGGCTTACATAAACCATGCCTGACAACCTGAGATTGATACCAGGGACGACATGGGAAAAAGAAAGAACCAACTCCTGCACTATGTATTGACCAGGGTATAAACACACACCACACAGACAGAGAGAGAGAGACAGAGAGAGAGGGAGCGAGAGAGAGAGAGAGAGAGAGAGAGAGAGAGAGAGAGAGAGAGAGAGCATGTGGCGTATGCATTACCACCTGATGCATGTACCTAACATAATCCTCGAAGCACTCAGGGAAGAGTCCTATGGTCCACACTTGAGAGATGCTAACACTGAGGCTCCAGCGGTATGGCAGGATTCTTTCCAGTTCAAGACTGTTTTCTTCCTCTCTCTTCCTACTTTTCAATACATAGTAGATATCTTAACATGGACACAGAAAGAATCATAACATTGTAACCGAAACTGCTCCCCTACCGGTTCCCCAGAGATAACATCGGCTGCCATGCGGTATTTTGTGTAGACCTCTAGAGAAGTTCTATCACCTACTGTGACACACTTGTCTGTTCTGATGCGTTTTTACCTCACGTGTTGACAAGCCGTTAGGTTTACAAGGGTTACAGGACGTAAGAGAAGGAGATCCTGACCAATGTGCAACAGCCCCTTATCCTTAATGCTCTTTCTTGTTATGAAACCTAATCGCCTGACACTGAAAAAGGCTTTGGTTTTCTGGTGCTGTGTAATCACAGTGTATGCTTTCCTTCAGCCTTCACTTTTAAACTTATCTGAGTCTTTGTATTTAAAATAGACTTCCGGGCTGGAGAGATGGCTCAGTGGTTAAGAGCACTGGCTGCTCTCCCAGAGGTCCTGAGTTCAATTCCCAGCAAGCACATGGTGGCTCACAACCATCTGTAATGGGATCCAATGCCCTTTTCTGGTGTGTCTGAAGACAGCAGCAGTGTACTTACATACATTAAATAAATAAATCTTTCCAAAAAAACCAGACTTCCTATGGATGCAATATACTTGGATCTTAGTGGGGTTTTTCATTTGTTTGGTTGTTTGCTTGAGGTTTGCCATCCCCCCCCCCCAACAACAATATTTCCATCTCCTCCTGTCTCTCTTTCTCTGACATAGGAAACAGTAGCCAACTTCAACTAAAGAAGAGAACCCTTGATACAGGTCAATCACATTGGCCCTTGACCTTAGACATTCATCTGAAGAACTGTAAGAAATGTACTTTATTTGTAAAGTGAGCAACTGGGAGGCTTGCCCTTTTCTGAAGGGAAATGGAGGAGCAGTGGATCTGAGAGAGAAGAGACATGAAGGGGACTGGGTAGGGTGGAGGGATGGGAGGCTGCAGTTGGGATGTACTGTATGAATAACAACAAAAAAAAGACACCCAGTCTATATGACCTGTTAATATATTCCCTTCTGGGCCGTCGATGAACTAGCGTTAAATAGAATTTTATGATTGGATTTCTCCTTACCATGGCTTGATGGACCCTGCGTATTTACTAAAAGAATCTGAAGGATTCTCGATGGTCCTGCTCTAGATGCAGGCCACATTAGCTTTTCTTCTCATCCTCACAAAGATCCAGACTCAACCTATGGTATTCACTCAAATTGCCATTGGACTGTTCCTTCCAGAAGTTTTTGCTAAAGGTTGGCAAGCTGTAGTTAACTCTGGGTGCACCCACCCACTCAAATTCTGGGGGAAATATTGTTTTTACATTAGGACCTAAAACCAATTATTTTTAGGTACAAGAAAGATAATTCATTTTTAATTGTTGTACATTTTTATATAAGAGGAGGGGACCAAAGACTTGCAATGACTTCCAAGCACCGTGTAGATCAAATCTGAAACCAAATGTTTCTCTCACTCTTGTAATTTTAAAAGATAATTTATCCTCAGACAGGAACATTAGACATGGATTTTAATGAAGACAGATTCTCATCTTTCTGCTGACAGGGGCAATGATATGTGCATGAAATTTACTTCAGGTATATGCACATTGTTTTAAAATATAAAAAGCTGAGTTAATAGAATTTGAGTTGATAGAATTGAATTTTCATTTGTTCCAAGAATCTTATTATCTGTATGTTTGATACTAACCCAAGCATGAAATTTGAAAAAAGCTTTGTTGTATAACCTGCCTTTTTTTTTTTTTTTTTTTTTTTGCTTTTATTGGAAGAGTTCAGAAAGTTAATCTGGGATGTACTGCAAATAGTTATGAAGTGATCCTGTTTCCTCACCCTTGATTTCCCTTGGGTTTGCATCTCGCTATTGATTTGCTCCCAAAATACTTTTACTCTCCAAACAATGTGATCATATAATATATTAAAAAGAAACAATTCCTAAGTACATAGGAACACTGTGAATGCAATCAGGCTTCATAGCAACAGATGATATTAAAGACTGTTGGCAGGGTCAAATGAAAGCCAAGATAACAATAGAGCATCTTAGGTTGTTAGGGGTTTTTCTTTCTTTTTGTTTTTATTTTTATTTTTGGTGATAATTCACATTTGTTAGAATTACTAACATCCTGTAAGGATAGCTGAAATGTATAAAATTGCCATTGCTCAACTGTTAAAAGCCTCTTGACTAAGACATCTATTAGAAAAGGCATCTTCCCTGACTGGTAAGCTAGTCTCTCTCCTATAAGTTCATTTTTGAGTGAATTTTTAAAATGGACTATAGATTGTTGTACCATTTATGTAATATTGATTAACTAATCACTCTAAAATGTACTTACTTAAGTCATAATACTTTGTTGTTTCTTAAGATCCTGTGGATTTGCTATTTAATATTCTACTTGCTGAGTCTTATGTGACTTTATTCATCTACCAGGGACCTGGGGGCAGCTCAAGATCATTGGGGTTGCCAGACCAGAGCTGTCCTGTTGTGTAAGCATTACAAGAACCTGGGCATCAAAAGATGAACTTTTAGTAAGTATCTGTTTTAATGGTGTTTGCCAACATAACATTGGCCAGAAATTACACAGCCCATCTCAGAGCCAAATGAGAAAGAAAAATATATGCCTTGAAAGTAGGTTTCATTTTTGTTGGGAAGCATTATTATGAAAAATATATCCCAACCCCGGCTTTGGCTGTATAAATTTTTATCTTTTCAAATGTAAAATACATCCTCTCATTACCAAGAGCTCTAAAATGTTATCTAGTCACTGCATAAAGTAAGTCTAGAACCTGGTAACCTTAGGGGATTGTATTAATTAGGGTTTTCTAGAGTCATAGAACTTATAGGAAGTCTCTATATAGTCAGGGAATTTGTTATGATGACTTACAGTCTGTAGTCTAACTCCCCAACAATGGCCAGCTGTGAATGGAAATCCAAGGATCTAGTAGTTTCTCAGTCCCACAAGGCAAACAGGCAAAGAAGAGCGAATCTTCCTTCTTCCAGCGTCCTCAGGTGGGTTTCCAGCAGAAGGTATGGCCCAGATTAAAGGTGTGTACCACCATGCCTGGATATTAGACTTGCTTTGTCCCAGATGACACTGAACTCAGAGATCTCCATGCCTTAGTCTCCTGGGATTCATGGCCACTATGCCTCAAGATCTCCATGCCAAGATCCAGTCAGAAACTTGTATCTCCCAGCCTCAAGATCTGGATCACAGGCGAGCCTTCCAATTCTGGATTGTAGTTCATTCCAGATAATAGTCAAGTTGTCAACCAGGAATAGCCATTACAGAGATGCTGGCACAAATGAAGCTTCCATGCAAAGTCTCTCAAGTGCAGTCATTAGACAGCAGCTCTTTTAAAGGATGGGTCATTTTCACCCCACACACAACACATCCACACTGGAAATATAGGCAGAAGATAATGCCAATGAGACACAGCCAAAGAGACAAAAAGAAAGAGAGAACAGTCACTAGTCCATAGCAATAAGACATGTCCAGGGACATGTCAAAGCACAGGACTCTAGAGACACAGGATGTTCCTGAAGGAGAGCAGTTCTATACCTGCTAATGCTTGCATCCCTCAGCTTCATCTGGGACTTTAACCATTTTCATATATTAGACATGATTTTTATCACCAATATGGGTAACTATTCTTTTGGAGAACTTAATAGTAGTTATTTCTACAGAGAGCCCTTCTGCTTCTACCTTTTTCCTTTCCCCTTTGTGAAATTTCTCATCTAACTGTATCTAACTGTAGTCACATCGTCATGTGTTTGCCAGTTTCCACTTAAAATCTGATAGCAGTAGAGTTGAAGCAAGTGCCCTGAGTTGAGCTAAGAAGAGAGGATCGTGCTCCAGGTAGTCTGTGAATGCCTCAGACTCTTTGGTCTGGGACATAAGTAATAAAATAAGAGCTAGTAATGTTTTCCAGCTAGAAAGTAAAATTGAATAACAAATAAAAATAAAACTCCTTTACTGGAAAATGGGGAACAAAATGTGTTGGGGATTGTGGTGGTTTGAATATGCTTGGCTAAGGGAGTGGCACTATTAGGAGGAGTGGCCTTGTTGGAGGAAGTGTGTCACTATGGGGGTAGGCAAAGAGACCCTAATTCTAACCACGTGAGAACCAGACTTCTAGCTGCCTTCAGAGCATGGGGTAGAACTCTCAGCTCCTCCAGAGCAATGGCCCCCTAGATGCTGCCATGCTTCCTGCCATAACCATAATGGACTGAATCTCTGAACCTGTAAGCAAGCCCCAGCTAAATGTTGTCTTTTATAAGAGTTTCCTTGGTCATGATGTCTCTTTGCAGCAATGAAACCCTAAAACAAGGATTATACAGAAATTGGATTATAAAATATTACCAGAGCCTGTATTTTCAATCCAACATCACCTGTGAGGAATTCTTCCCAAATGGAACAGTTTAGCGTAGCATTCTATTATCTAGATTTTATCAGTACTCAACCAGAAAGGAAAAGAAGAAAAGATGAAGAAGTAACACATATATAGAATGGTTTTCTTTCGCGTGCCTTAACAAGTTTAATAATAATTTAGGATGCCAAAACATCCATGGGTTTTCCTCATTCATAGCTACTCTAAAATAAATATCCGGGGAGTGTGCTGAAGTCATTACAGTCATATACCTCCACCATGTATAACTTGGAGATTTTAGCTGGTAAAAGAATAGAGGGAATGTTCTATATAATCTACCTACTATAGTTTAGATTTTGAATGCCCCAAAGGACTGTGCTTTAAACAATGGTCAAGAGGCTGTAGCCCTTGACCAGATGGTGAAACCTTTAGGAGATAAAGCCTACTGGAATAGTATCATACCACTGGGGGTTTGTACCTGAAGGGAATATGGAACCCATAGTTCCTTCTCATCCCCTCTCTTTGCTTCCTGGCTGCCACATGAAAGCATTTTGTTCTATGACATGTTCCTGGCCATGGTGTTCTGCCTCAGCTAGACAAAAGGTAACTGACTATGAATGGAATGATGAATCTTTCCCCCACAGATCATTTACCTGAGGGTTTTTTTTTTTTTTTTTTATTCTGCCATGACAGAATTCTACCTAACTCATGAACTGTTACTAATTCACAAATATGTTTTGCTCATTAAAGAATAAAGAGGCAATTGGTGTCTTATAAGAGCCACATCTAGTAGAAAAGTCAATCAGCTTTTCTTCCCTCAAATGAAAACAAAAATGTTCCCACACTCACCAAAACTAAGAATTGTTAACCAGATGATGATATTGAAGTTCAAGAATTTAAAATAAATACGCAGCAACAGCAAAAATCGTAATTGAAGTTTGACATGGCAACGGAAGTGCTGCACGAGTTCTCCTCCAGTGTGTCCTTTAGCAGCTCTGTGGCCTTTGACAAACTATTTAGGGCACAGAGCTGCAAACTTTACAGATTTAAAACAGAAAGAGAGACGAGCACAAACTCCCCATTGGTAGTGTTTTAAAGAAGATAGTGTGTAATCCACCTAAAAACCCACATAAAAGCATTTTATAAAGCCCTACACCTGAGCGAAAGAAGACTTTTTTGTTCAAATACCTAACATGAGAGTGATGATAGGTTGCTTCAAGGCCAATATGCATCATTATAAAAACCTCCATATTTTAATGTATTCAGCTATTTTTTAAGGATCAACATTGCCATGGGCATGAATGTATATCTGTCATTGAGTCATTGAAATAATAAACCAACAAGAAATGCTTGGCCTAAGAAAAACTGATAACACAATGTTAGGCAAGGCTTCCTGAAGCTTCTGATCCCAGCTTCCTCCCATCCTTGCTGGCTGTGTACTTTGCATATTTAGAGTTTTAAGCCACTGGAAAAATTATATATATAATTTTAAATGGAAATAATGAAACAATCACATATAGTCTTTTTTACAAGAGCCAGTAAAAAATCTAGCTTCAGGGACATTTGCAGTCAAATGTGTGGTTAACCCACAAAAGCTTGGTTTGCTCTATTCTAAGAAAGGTGTGCAAAGCTGAGAGTAAGAAGGGCTTCTCTAGGGACTTTAACATAGGTGCTTACATACCTCACTGGTTTGATCTTTTTATCTGGATTTTTAAAGTCAGGGTAGAAAACAAGATGTCATTGGCTTAAGGATAGAAAATATGGAGCGTCCTCTAAAAGAAACTTAATCTTGTTAACTATTCATGTTATTGCAAATGCAGGCATGAGACAGAGACACAAATGTTCCTGCTTACTTAGCAATGTCCTATTTTCCTTAGCTATTCTTAAAGACTGAGTAAGAATACCTTTTTATGCCATTCCCCTTCCAGCATCTAAAAATAGTCGTCGAAAGTAATGTGATAGTGATAATATAAAAATAACCACCATTTACTGAGCGCCTACTCCCGGATAAAAAGCAGTGTGTGTGAATGTGCTTGTGTGTGTGTGTGTGTGTGTGTGTGTGCGCGCGCGCATGTGTGTACGTGTGTGTGTGTATGTAGACAGTATGTACATGTGTATGCATTGTGTATGTATATAGAAACCATGTGCATGTGTGTATGAGTATAGGCAGTGTATTTGTGTGTGTGTGTATGTCTATAGGCAGTTTGTATATGTGTGTTTGGGTAGCATGTGAGTGTGTAAGCAGTGTGTGCATGTGTAGTAAGTATATGTGTCTGTGTATTTGTGTTAGTTGTATGTATTTGTATATGTGTATATGTATAAGTAATGTGTGTGTACATGAATGTAGTATTCATTTTACAATCTTGCCTAGGACATCATAATTCTTACTACAGATAATGAGAACAAATGGGCAAATAGGCTACAATCTGGTCTGAAGTATAAATAGTAAGTACAAAATAGGCCAAAAATAAACAAACAAAAACAAAAAATAGAACCAAAACCAAAACCAAACCAAAACAAAATCACAAAAGGGATTCAATATTCTGGGGAAAAATTCTTTTAACCAAATAATAGAGCATTTGAGGATAGATACTACTTTATTTAACTTTTTTTTTTATGACTGAAAAATAGTCATAAAATTTGAAGTTGTAACTGTTGACATTGAATGTCTGTTTATAACATTTAGCTTCTGATATACTAGCTACAGCTCATAACTACTTTTTGGGAAAAAAGGGTGGTGGCAGAGAAGGAAGGAGGAAATGTGAAAAAGGAAGAGAAGACAGGTAAAGACACAACGTTAATCAAATTGGAATTTTCTTCATTGTTCTAGAGCAGTGGTTCTCAACCTTCCTAATGCTGTTGCCATTTCACAGTTCCTCATGTCATAGTGATCCCCAATCATAAAATTATTTTCATTGTTACTTCATGACTACAATTTTGTTACAGAGATATTAGGTATTCATAGGATGCCATGAAATATGGCTTTCCTTTAAAAAAAAAAAAGCTGGAATATAAGATAATACTTCATAGAAAACAGTGAATAAGAAATCACCTGTTAAGAGCTGACACCAGGTATACCAGAATTGTCTCTTACATAAAAAACTTTTCTTTATATCAATGGTGAACTTGTCCAGAAGGTGTTGATAAACCATGGAGTCAAGATTAGCAATGAGAACTCTGGCCTTACTTTATTTATCTGAGAAGACTCTGAAGAAATGGGATATTTGCATAGGCACATCTGATTTCTTGGGTCCTCTGAGATGATGGTCATACATCAAAAATATCAGGGACTTCACAGAAACAGACAGTTAACACGGAGACTCACAACTAGTCAACATGCAAAGAATACATGGCCGTGACATTTTCAGCACCAAGTGGGAGCATGTGAGGCTCGGGGAATATCACAAAAGAAAGTAAAGGAAGCTTTTGTGGGATATAGAGATGGGGAAGAACTGTTATGACGCAGTTTCTTTGGAACAACACAGGACTTGTTCTCATGAACTCATAGTAGCTGTAGCAGCTCATACAAGACCTGCACAAGATGAATCCAGTTAGCTCTCTACTGTGGATGGGAGAAGAGCTTACAAGGAGCTACCTTTAGCTGAGAGCTATTAGCAGTTGGTGATTCCTAAGGGATAAAGTCAGTTTTCTTCAAGGATGTGGCTTCTCATGAGCTGTCCATAATTCAGTGGATGGCCCCACACTTGTGGGTTTATAGATAGTAGAAATTAGACCTGGTGAGAGATACATACATGCATGCATACACACATACATGCATACATACATACATACAAATGTCCCTAAGTTGAGAGGATTGGAGAGGGAGGATAGATCAGGGAGGAACTGGGGGAGGAGTGTGGGTGAACGTTATTAAAAAATATACTGTATGAAATTCTCAAGAAATGAATACAAATGTTATTTTTAAAACACTTAGAATGTTTTTGAGGAAGGGTAGTGTGTTAGCTCTGGTTCTACTGCTATGATAAAACACCAAGACCAACACAGCCTATAGAAGAGTTTATAGGGTCTTGTGGCTCCAGAGGATTAGAGTCCACAATGATGGAGCGATGCTTGGCAATAGAAGCAGAAGCTGAGGGCTCACAAAGCTTTGTAAGAACAAACTGGGAATGGTGTGAGGCCTTGAAACCACAAAGTCTATTCTTTCCCACATACACACACCAGACATATTTCCTCCAGCAAGCCCGTACCTCTTAAAGTTATCCAAACAAAGCCATCACCTAGGGACCAAACATTCCAACATCAAAGCCTATAGAGGCCTTTCTCATTCCAACCACCACAGGCAGGATGTTTTTAACTTGAATAGTTAAGAAGTTTTCGATGAGCAATGGTGTTTGGGAAGTAACTGGAAGTACACAGGGAGTTTGCAGACCTCCATCTGGAGAAAAAATATCTCATGGTTGGAGCAACTATAGGAAGATATGGGGATACTAGGGAGGCCAGGATGAGACAGGAGTGAAAAGTGGGGAAAGACTCAAGATCAAAAGCAGAGATCAGCTACAGGATGGTTGAAAGGATGATTTTAAAACACAAGAGCAGGATGGTGGCTCAATGGCCATAGGAGTGATGGGATGTATTCTGAAGGTCTAGATGAGCTTTTGTGAAAGACTGTGTGTGTGGTGTGTGTAGGAAAGAGCCGTGGCTGTCAAGCAGGACTCCACAGATATTAACACTAAAGCAACACAGAAAATAAGGCCCTGCCTCTTTTTAACCATGTTTCTTCCATAATCACTTTACCTTTGAGTTTCATCCATGATAAAACTGGCCTCAGATGGTTCTGACCACAGAACCTTTGGAGAAGCTGTTGAAAAAGATGCTGCTTCCTCAACATCTAGGCCATTACGAGCCATTTATCTGTCTATGATTCCTACTCAATTGAGAAACAGAATGATTTCACCTGTTATTGGGCTTGCTTCAGAGCAAGGTGGCATCAAATGAAAACTTCAGGAGCTAAAAATTTCCTCCCCTTGGCAATTACTGTGTTCATTGCAAATCTGCTCTTCTTTGCATCTTATACTTAAGTCTTCCTGAAAGCTTACACTCTCAGAACAACCCTACGAGATGATCAGTTCCCACCACTCCAGACACGGGTCAGCAGAGCCTATGTTTCTACCGTGGTGTAATCTCCCCAAAGCCAACCACTTCTAAGGCCCTTTTAGTGGACATCCAGTCCCTTGTAGATGTATCCTGACTTTACCAAGTATGCAAATGTGTCTATCAAATTATAGTAGCACCTAAAATTGATCTCATTTAGACATTTGGGTAAGTTTAATTGACTGTATTACTTCATTTCTCATAAACTAGACTCCAAGCCATTGGCTGTGCTCTTTAACTTAAAAGCTTGAAGAAATTTCATTCTCTCATCTTTTTAGACTTATTTTAAATTGAATATTTTCTCTTTATTTACATTTCAAATGTTTTCTCCTTTCTAGGTCTCCCTTTCAGAAACAATCTATCCCCTCCCCTCTCCCCCTGCCTCTGTGAGGATGCTCCCCACCCACTCACTCCTGTCTTCCCACCCTGGCATTCCCCTACACTGGGGCATCAAACACCCTCAGGCCCAAGGGCTACCTACCCCTCTCGCTGATGTCCAACAAGGCCATCCTCTGCCACATATGCAGCTGGAGCCATGGATCCCTCCATGTGTACTCTTTGGTTGGTGGTCCAGTTTCTGGGAGCTCTGGGGAGTCTGACCAGTTGACCCCACAGGGCTTCAAACTCCCTCAACTCCTTCAGTCCCTTCTCCAACTCCTCTGTCAGGGACCCTGTGCTCAATCCAATGGTTGGCTGCAAGCATCCACCTCCAAATTTGTCAGGCTCTGGCAGAGCCTCTCAGGAGGCAGCTACATCAGGCTACTGTCAGCAAGCACTTCCTGGCATTCACAATAGCATCCAGGTTTAGTGACTGTATATGGGATGGATCCCAGGTGGGGGAGTCTCTAAATGGCCTTTCCTTCAGTCTCTGCTCCACTCTTTGTCTCCAGATTTCCTCCCATGGGTATTTTGTTCCCCCTTCTAAGAAGCACTGAATCGCCCACACTTTGGTCTTCCCTCTTCTTGGGCTTCATATGGTCTGTGAATTGAATCTTGGGTGTGGCCTATGCTCTAAGATCAAGAATTGACAAATGGGATCTCATAAAACTGAAAAGCTTCTGTAAGGCAAAAGACACTCTCAATAGGACAAAACAGCAATCAACAGATTGGGAAAAGATCTTTACCAATCCTACATCCGATAGAGGGCTAATATCCAATATACACAAAGAACTCAAGAAGTTAGACGCCGGAGATACAAATAACTCTATTAAAAATGGGGAACAGAGGTAAACAGAGAATTCTCAGCTGAGGAAGTTGAATGGCCGAGAAGCACCTAAAGAAATGTTTAGCATTCTTAGTCATCAGGGAAATGCAAATCAAAACAACCCTGAGATTCCAGCTCACACCAATCAGAATGGCTAAGAAAACTCAGAAAAACTCAGTTTCAGTCAGAAAAACTCAGGTGGCAGCAGATGTTGGCGAGGATGTGGAGAAAGAGGAACACTCCTCCATTGCTGGTGGAACTGCAAGCTTGTACAAACACTCTGGAAGTCAGTCTGGTGGTTCCTCAGAAAATTGGACATAGTACTACCTGAGGACCCTCCTATACAACTCCTGGGCATGTACCCAGAAGATGCTCCAACATGTAATAAGGACACATGCTCCACTATGTTCATAGCAGCTGTATTTATAATAACCAGAAGCTGGAAACAACCCAGATGTCCCTCAACAGAGGAATGGATACAGAAAACGTGGTACATTTACACAACAGAATACTACTCAACTATTAAAAACAATGACTTCATGAAATACGCAGGCAAATGGATGGAACTTGAAAATATCATCTTGAGTGAAGTAACTCAGGCACAAAAGAACATACAAGGTATGCACTCACTGATAAGCGGATAGTAACCCAAAAGTTTGGAATATCCAAAGTTTCATTCTCTTGAAGATTATATGAAAAAGAACATTTTAGATTGAGGGTATGAAAACCACAGAAGCAGCTACCATCAGTCACTATACCGGGTACCACATTAGTCCCTGTTCACTGTGCTACCTCATTTAATCCTCAGTGTGACCTTTAAAAGCCCTTTTACATTATCTTGGTAGGAAAGGTTCAGATCCCAGGAACTGCACATGCTTTATTGGTGGTGTTATACTATTCCTGGAGAGATATAAACAAATTATCTCCTCGTTTTAGATAGGAAACCGATGACAGACCAAAGTAAGGGTACCATGAGAAGCCAATTTGGTGAACCAATGAGTTCTGTTGGGTTTACTTAGAGGAATATGGGGGAGCCGTTGCTTATAGATTTGACTCAGTCTCATGACTCTAATACAGCTGCATCTCAAAAAACACACTGCAGTGTGGATGGCAGGTTATCAATTCTGGACCCCTGCAAAGCCCTGCACATTTTACAGGCAGCTCAGGTGGTCTGAGTCCCTTCCTTCCATGCAGTTTGGCTGGTCAGCCTTCCAGAGTCTGTCTTCCAAGCAGCTTAGTGGGTCTTGGTGTCTCCTAGGCAGTACTGCTTCTCTGAGCCTATCTCCCAGCATTCCCTACTGCTTACTTAAGCTGGGGAAGAGAAAGACCTAGTGTGACTGGTCCTTTACAGGGAACTCCTGAAGCTTTTGAATTGCTTGCTTCCTGGATCCTAAGAGCATCCCTTTACGTCATCCTGAGTCTCAAAGAGCTTCCTTCCAATATTGAACATTTTATCTCAGAGAAAATTGCTATGCTAGAGTTTGTGGAAGAAACTGCAGAGTAAGGATTCTCTCGTCCATTGGCCAGTGTTGTCCTGATGTCCATTTGTTGGGATATTTAGTGGCGTGAAGGCTTGCTTGTTTTCTGTGGCTTTACTTTGTCAAATATTCACCCCTGTGTAAATAATGGGGCTTGTTTCACTCACATTATATTTATTTTTACCTTCTGTTTACTGACCAGTCTTTTTCCTCTGGTGACTTCAGAATCCTGGGAATGGAAAGGACACTGTAATGGCCACAATTCCTAAATTTATTCTGCAGTGCATAGGGCTTACAAGTGGCCATTACAAAAATGTCTTTTTGACCAAATAGAGACTTAATATGTTGACCTTTATTGAAGATAACACCTAACTCTTTAAAACAATCAACTATCTAATGCTTTGTATTTTTTCTTTTCTTTTTTCTTTGTTTTTTTTTTTCCAGCCAGAGAAGCTGTAGAAGGCCAGACTTCTGTTCATGCTTCCATTCCTAGAACATCATTCTGAAGGGTCCCTGCCACTGAACAGCAATGCTTCTGCACACCACTTAGTGAGGGCGTGCCCTGAAGGTGACTGTTCTTCCCCCAGAAGACTTGTCTCTATCTCCTACCCCCCTTGAATTATTCTCTCTTGTTTAATGGTACTCAAATATCTCCCGCAAGAAATAGCCTAAGATTGGATATCATCCCTAAGAACTCGTGACAGTGATATCACTTTTACTTTCTGGGAGGAGGAGAAGGCCTTGAGAATGGAATGAGGAGAGTTTAGGAAAGGCAGTGTTGGCTAAGGACTCAGCTTCACTCCAGAGTCAAATGTTCTCAGCCACTGGCTTTTCCTTCTTCTGCTTCTTCTTTGTCATTTTTTTCTTTCTCATTCTCTCTCACACCCCAATTTCACATTTATAGAATGGGCTCCCTGAATGGAATTTATATTCCATTAACCCAGTCAATGCACAATTCTATTTAGATACAATCTTAGCAACAGCAAGTCTCTATTTTTATATTATAATTGATAGTCACCTAGGAACAGCCTGCTGCTTCAAAACTATGCCCATTAAGCACAGACACCAAACACTCGACTGCTCCCATTGTTTACCTACAGCATCCCTTCTGGCCTCTTCTCCATGAAATCATTTTGTCAAATCCATTATCACACTACAGGCTTAGACTAATGGTGTGAACTCCACTCCCTGGCATTACCCGCTCTGAAAGGTTGCTGAGCTCCTCACCACCTGGCCACCATCACACACAATCTTCTGAAGATGATACCTTGTTTTAAATTAACCACTTCCTGCTATTCTGTGGGTATGTCTTCTTTCAGCCTCAATAGGCTTTCTTTCACCAGTAACACCATTTAGATAGTAGATCAGTGTTGATGTGAGCAGAGTATGTGGATAGAACATGAAACTCATACACATATGCAAGTATGACGTATAACACACATGCATATGAATGTGAGTGTATGCACAAATCAACTTTTGGAAGACATACTGATTATATTAAAAGATGGAAGTAAAAACAGAAGCATAATTGAAGGCAATGTAAGATAGATAGATACATGCATACAAGCATGCTTAGTACTACATATGTGGGCCTGTTTTTTTCTACAGAGTAAAAGTTGTCCTGAATCTCACATGTTTAGAAGTTTAATTTGAACAAATTACAATTTTTATACAATCAGACATTTACAAGTAACTAGCATTTGTGAAAACTTCAAGGTCTTCGTGATGTGAATTAACCTCAGACCTTGAAGACGCCTCAGGCTCCCTTCTCAGGAGCATAAATTTTCTGTCTCTCCACAGTGCTCAACATTTCTCTATACAGACATCCAGGAGGCTTTCAAAGCAGACACAATTTAAGAGTCTTTTGTATCTCATCTTGATGTCTAAATACTTTTTGTTCCTCATATATATCTTTAAATTCTCTTAAATAGCAACACCACCAGCCTCTATGATTATGAAAAATGAAATGGGAAAGAATACATTCTAGATGGCACAATGGTATTTGAACGGCATCAACAGAACATTCCCAGCCTGTGTTTCAGAATTCCACTTCAGGTCATCTTAAATAATGCTTTCATTTTACACCTAAGAAATTTAGATGATTCATTGCAGGAAATGTTAGAGGTAGCTTTCAAATTGGTGAGGCTATATTCCATTAATAAGCTCTAATTCTGGAATCCTTCACCAATCATGGCATCAAATATAAAACTCCTGATTAGTAGACAATGGAAAAATGGGAAAACTATCAGTATCCTTATTTCTGAAATAATACTGGCTCCATCTGGTGGCCAAAGTAATAATTCCCAGTCCAATCTATGATTAAGGAAAAAAAAAAAACCCTCCTTCTTTAATAGAAAGAAAAATGCCCAGTTAGGTACAGATATTGAATAATTTATATGTTTGGTATAGAGAATATTAATATTTCTATTTATGATGAGTCTTTTCATGGATAATGTAAATAATAATTATATTTGTATTGCAATTTAAAAAGAGGCAAAACTACAGTGTAAAAAACTTAACATAATCCTCTATTTTATGAGAATGTGTAGTCATCTCAAAACATATATATCTGTTATTGAAAACAACCAAAAACTCATTACTATTTTAATCACTGTATTGTAATTAGAGTCAACCTATTGCCAATTAACATGTAAAGCACAACATAAGCTACTTAGTAATTCAAGGATCCCATGGGATCAATATTTCATTTACATTGCTTCTCTGAAGGAAGGAACCTCAATGCCTGAGCTGGGGGGGAGGCCTACTTTGCTTTTCTATGCAGTAGCTCTTACCCAGACTTACCCAGTCTTTGTAGAGACTGAAGTCTCAAGCTGATTCTTTTGTGTCGCATCTGTCTGTCGCACCTCCCCTCAACCTCAGCACTAGGGTTAATGACACAGGGGTTATACGTGTCACAGTTAGGATTTCTTTATATTAAATGTTCCCTCTTCAATCTATTAGGTGGTTGCATGTCTTAACTGGGCAAACACCTACAGATCTGTCTGCTTCTCAGTTAAGATGTTGTATAAATCCATTACCTGTATCTGGACACTCACTATAATGTACTGCTTCTGTGGCCCAGATGGTCTGGCCAGAAAGTACCATGTTCTGCTAACTTTTCTAAACAAAATTTTAAAAATTTGAACAATAGAAACTAGCCCTTAATTTTTAGCACTTGTGCAAACAGTATGGGTTTATATATGTGTGTTGTGTGTATATGTATTTTTTTTTTCAGAGAACTTTTTTAAATGAAATGTTTGTGCTTTGAAGATATTGCTTAAGCTTTCTAACTGCATTCAGATTTAACTATTTTATATACTGGTATTTTCTCTTATGGGTCTGGAGACATCTTTATGATAAAGAGTGTACAGGAGATAGTGAGGCTGGATGGTTGTGATAGTCATTTCCCACAGGCATACTAGGTCCTACACACTCGGTCTGTTGCTTCTGTGGATTTAATACAGGTCTGCATCCTGCCCAGGCCAAACTTCGTTCCTGAATCAGACCTGGACCCAGCCTGAGCGATCAATCTTCCCACCCTCTGAACAGTGATGAGGGATCCAAAAGGTTAAAAGGAACTTTCTGCTGGGACTTTTCAAAAGAGATTCTTAATGCTGGCATGAAGGTGTTAAGGCGTAAACTTGAACTGCTAACCACTGCATTTGCCAGTAGGTAGGAGAAAACTCTCAGCTGAAATGGGAAACATATAAACCTCAGAAGAGAGAGAGGGAGGGGGGAGGGAGAGAGAGACCTCTGACTTCAAATACCTAAAGTATTTAAAGTGCTTCTGCTACTTGTGACCGTTATAGTCCTGTACTATAATCATGAGTGCTGTGTCTTACTGAAACCCATAGGTCGCAGGTCTAAGTGATTCATTGATACCCAGAGTCAAAGTCCAGGGGGAATCTTCATTCAGATATGTACTGAGCCCCGGGCCATACTGTGTAAGCAGCGCTTCCTGTTGGACAATGGGTCTTGAAGTAATCAAACCCAAAGAGCACTTCAGTGCAAGAGGGGATCCGGGCCTGAGTGAGCCGGGCCTGAGAGAACAGGGCCGGTGCAAGCCTGAGCCAGAAGGGAAAAAAAGAAAGTGGGGATCCCTCCGTGGTCACACAGCTACCCCACTCCGATAGGTCTTCAAACTCCATGAACAAACACAGGATTGAAAATAGCCAAACAGAGTATTTTGTTCTACTTGCTACTTGCTTTTCCTTTCCAATCTCTTACTTCCTGTCTCTTACTCTTTCATCGGCCATGAGTGGTACTGAAATAGGAACCAGCGGCACAAATCTAGCTTTAGTTTGCACCAGATCAAAGCCCAAGTGTTGCCGAGTAACAGTTGAGGCTTTCCACTCCCCTTCATGGCTCTCAGCATTAGCATTCTGCCCTCCTTGACAGGTCTCATGCCACATAATGTGATTGATTAAGGGATATGTTTTGTAAATTTCATCACTGCCTTTATTTTTATTTTTTTTATTTTCTAGTCTGCTTGTCACCTGTCCCCGGGTCTGTGAGAGGTTTGTATAAAACAGTAAAAAGCCTATCTTAAAAGAAAAACAATGTGTGACATCATGACAAAAGCCAGAAAATTGTGTGTTCCCGTGGACACGTCACTCTTCCCTTGGGTAGGTCCCTGCTTTGCTTGGGAGAGTGACAGACAGAAGGGCCTGGCATTTGTCAGTTTATGTCACAACCATGGCATTTAAACATAGACCTCTTTGTAGGTTTTTGTTTCTAGCCAAAATTTTTAGGAATTGTGCCAAATATATATCGACTCAAACAAGCATAAAAATCTATCCCTGCTTTCTCACTTGAATTCAAATATAGTTTAATTGTAACTCATTGCTTCTGTTGATTTTACAGACGTTTTTAGATGTTAAATTATTTTCTTCTATATGCCTACTTCTATTTATCATAATAGTCATTTTTGTTCCCTTGTACATAAAATGGAAAACTCAATGCCAGTGTATTTAAAAATTCTATAATAATACACTTTTCCCTATGCTTTCTTCTTTTCTTCTCATTCTTTCTTCTCCCATACAATACATCCCAGCCCCAGCCTCCCCTCCCTCCACTCCCCGCCTCCCACCTCCTCTCTTCCCCCAGATCCACTGCTTCTTCATTCCCCTTCAGAAAAGAGAAGGCTTCCCCAGTGATGTCCAGCGAACATGGCATAAGAAGATGCAGGTCGACTAGGCACATGCCCTTATATCAAGGCTGGATGAGGCCAGTTGGAGAAAGAAGGACCCCAAGAGCAGGCAAAAGAGTCAGAGACACCTCTGTTCCCACGGCTAGGAATCCCACAAACACCCCAAGTTAAACAACCACAGTATGTATGTAGAGGGTTTAGCTCAGACCCAGGAGGGTCTGTGATTGCCCCATAAGTCCTGCTTAGTTGATTCTGTGAGCCACGTGTTCCTGGTATCTTCTACTGCTCTGGCTCATACAATCTTTCCTCCTCTCTTTCACAGGCTTCCCCATGCTCTGCCTAATGTCTGAGTGTGGGTCTCTGCATCTGCTCCCATCAGTAGCTGGAGGAAGCCTTCCTGATGATGGTTGAGCTAGGCTCTGATCTATGAGTATAGCAAATATCAATAGGAATCAACCATTCCACAGACGTTTTCTAGTCAGTTGTGTTTGGTTCTACCGTAGGTCTCTGAGCCATCCGGCTTCCAGTTCTTGTGCCTTCTCTTTCAGTTGGGGGAGAAAAAATGGACCTCACCATGTACCCCAGGATAATCTTACAGTCCTGGATTAAGATGACTCTTCGGACTCAGCCTTTGTTTAGTTTTGGATTTTGGAAACAGGGTGTCACTTATCCAGGCTGACTTGGAATCACATCATACCCAAGGCTGCTCTCAAACTAAGCAATTCTCCTGCCTCAGATTCTTGGGTGTTGTGATTCAAGTATAAGACACTATGCCAGTGATCTACAGGTTTTCTTCTGCTATAATTAAAGGCAGCCAAGTGCTTACACATCACTACAGTTATCAAGATAAAACAATACACACAGTTGTGAAGGTCAGCCACTCTACAGTCTGAAGCAGGAAAAAACCATGAATTCAAAGCCATCTTATATAAGTTCCAGACCTGTCTGATTTACTTGGCAAGACCCTGTCTCCAGATTTAAAAACAAAAACAAAACAAAGAATGTATGGAAAAGTAGAAAGTAAGAAAAGAAGATAATTAAAGAGAACCCAAGATAATTGTATTTTTTAAATTTTTTAATTCATACATTACACTTCACCTGCAACCTCTTCTCCCTCCCCCCCAACACACATCCCCTCTCCCTCAGACTTGCTGCTGCTGTTTTCCTTCAGAAAAGAGCAGGCTTCCCAATTACATCAAGCAAACGCATCATAATAAGTTGCAATAAGTCTAGGCATAAACCATATCAAGGCTAGACCAGGCAATCCAGTAGTAGGAAAAGGGTCCCCAGAGCAAGCAAAAGAGTCAGAGACACCTTCTCTTTCACTATTATGATTCTCATAAGAATATCAAGCTATAGCCCCATAATGTATATACAAAGGACCTAGCCCAGATCCATGCAGGATCTGAGCCTGTCGATTTAGTCCCTGTGATCAAATATTGATTTGATATATACAGTTTCGTCTCTTGGGCAGAGTAATGAATACTTAGGAGGTCTTGGAAGGTCCTCCACTTCTGAAGATCCTGATGCTGTGTTTCCCTCCCAGATTCCCAATATATTTGGAAGGCAACACCAAGCTTGATCATTAGATGCCTCAAAGGGTATAATCTGAAAAGTGTCAGAAGGGTGTGAGTACCTGCCCAGCACACGAACTATTTTATAACTTAGAAAAGAAAGGAACACTACCAAATCCATTCTCCAAAGCTCACATTACCATACATCAAAATATAATAGAAATGCAAAGAAGAGGAGGAGGAAAAGGAGGATGGAGGAGGAAGAAGGGAGGGGTGGAGGAGGGGGAGGGGAGAGGGGGAGGAGGGGGAGGGGGAAGAGACTATATAAGGGAAAGACCATGAGATCTCAACCCCACATAAAGAACTATAGGCAACTAAGAGATGATGATAATGGGAGAAATAGTGTTCCCCAGGGAGGTGCACACTAAACTGGATATCCTATACCAAATACCAAATACCAAATGTTTATTTCTGAAGATATGCATACAAGTAATAGGAATCAGGATGAGAATTTTATATTTAGGAATTTATATTTATATATATGAGAGAGAGAGAGAGCGAGAGAGACAGGATTATACATTAACAACAACTAATGAAAAAGAGGCCGTGAATTTTAAAGAGAGCACGGAGAGGCATATGGGAAGGTTTACAAAGAAAAGGAAAAGGAAAGGAGAAAATGATGCAATAATCTCAAAAGAAAAAAATGTTTTTTAAAAAAGAAGAAAACTATAGCCCAATTTCTATGATGACCATAGACATTCTTGTCAACAAAATTCTTAAAAACTAAATTTAAGAATACATTAAGATAATTGTATACTATGACCAAGTTGGTTTAATTCCAAAAACTCTATGATTATGCAATGTGTGTGTGTGTGTGTGTGTGTGTGTGTGTGTGTGTGTAAAACATGCAATGCAGCACACAGACATAAAGACATACGCTTCTATTTCTATGATAAAACACTATACCTTATAAAAGACTGCTTAATTTGGCTCATAGTTTCAGAGGGTTAGAGTCCACAGTGACAGAATGAAGAAACACCTGAGAGATATATAACCACGAGACAAGAGAGCACTGAGAATCTCACGAGTCTTTTGAAACCTTAAAGTCTGCCCCTAGTGACATACCTCCTCCAACAAAATTTCATGCCCAACTCCATGCCTCCTGATCCTTCCAGAAAAGCTCAACTGGGAACCAAGTATTCAATATGAGTCTCTGGGGGCCATTCTCATTCAAAACACCACAAGCCTGTTATTTTTGATGGTGAGATCTGTTTCTTTTGTTTGGTTGGTTGATTGGTTTTTGTTTTGTTTTGTTTATTTGGTTTTTCAAGTCAGAGTTTCTCTGTTTAGCCCTGGCTGTCCTGGAACTCACTCTGCAGACCAAGCTGGCCTCGAACTCAGAAATCCGCTTGCCTCTGCCTCCCAAGTGCTGGGATTAAAGGCGTGCACTACCACTGCCCGGCTGATATCTGTTTCTTGGAGGCAACAAAAAAAGAAGCGTCCTGGATTCCAATCCAATTTGTGTTTGTATTTTTAGATAGAGGAACTAAGACAGCTAGCATTCGGAATTATGTCTGAAAGTTATGAATTGATTCCTGACATTCTGCTTTTATTTTAACATGTTTTGTAATTTTCTAGCCTTCCTTTGCTTAACAAACGTCTTAGCATCATTTTTTTTTTCCTTGTGGAAGCACTGTGGATGTATTTATCTTTCTCTTCAGGCCAAAGTGTTGCCTCCAGCATTGTCATTAGGGCTGGCTTGATGACCATATTCCCTTTATCTTATTTCTATCATGGAAAGATTTTGCCTCTCTGAAAATGCAAACTAACAGAACCAGAGGGTTTTTGGTTTTGGCTTTGGTTTTTTGTTTTTTGTTTTTTTGTTTTTTGGGGGGTTTTTTTTGTTTTTGGTTTTTTTTGTTGTTGTTGTTGTTTTGGGGGTTTTTTTTGATATGTTAAGCTGGACCAGCAGTTATATATTTCAAAGTCTGAAATGCGTCATTCTAGCCATTTTAAGGTTTCAGTTGAAAAGTCAGTTGCTATTATGATGACTCTGCTAGCTCTCTCTTCCAGCTTTTAAATACTTTCTTTGTTCTGTACCTTCAGGGTTGTAACAATAATGTGCCGCAAAGTTTCTTTCTGACTGGTCTGGTTTATGTTCTATGTATGTGAATAAAATTCTCTTTCCCAAGATTTGGGGAATTTTCTCTTATGATTTTATTGTAAATAATGTCTATGCTTTGGGCATGAGATTTTTCTCTTCCTTGTGCATAATTCATGGAATCCCAAAGTTCCTGCATGTTTCATTCATATATTTAAAAGCTTAACCTCTATTGAACGATTCAGTTCCTCTACCTTGACAACAAACAAACCGTGATATTCTATCTTCCACATGATCCATTCTACTGTTGAGGGTTTCTACTGAACTCGTTGTAACTTGGTGTGCCTAAAGAACCACTTCTGCCATTGGATTCAACACAATGGAAGCATTCAGTACAGAAAAATAGCATTTTACAAACATTATCTTCTGCTTTTTGACATTATAATTGTATCATTTCCCCCTTTTCTTTTTTCCCATACAACCATCTCACTCGGTCTCAATTCATGGCCTAATTGATGTTGTGTATTTGCATATATATACCTGAATTCAACCTGCTCAGTATGTATAGTTTTCTCACCAATATTTTTATCTCTTCATTGAATTCTGTTTTACATCATGAATTGACTTCCTTATTTTATTTACTATTTGTATTCTCTCAGATGATATTGTATCCCCTTTGGAGGGTTTGAGTGTATTTATAAATATACTTTTTAATTATATGCATGTATTTTCATATAAGTCATTTTCATCAACAGCCATTACTATCAGATTGATAATTTTTGGTAGAGACCTATTGTCATAGTTTCTCATATTTTCTTATGTTTTAGGAATGGTATCTTCCTACCTGGGGTTAGGTTATTTTTCTCCATTGTTTTTGCTCGTATTCCTTTAATTTGGGCCATCTCTACTTTTACTGGAAGTGTTTGTAATGGTAAGGGGAGACAAGGTTATAGTAGGGTCATGGTAAAGTTTTCCTCCATGAGGCTAGGGTTCTGAACACCAGGCTCTATTCCTAACCCAGCCCTGTAGGTTTAAAACTCTCTACAGCAATGTTACTATTCATTGGTTAATACACACTGCTGATAAAAGTAAGTTACCTACAAAAAAGGACATTTGTTAAGCACTGATTGTTTTAGAGAGTATAGATGTGATAGTACCATGTATTCTAATATGTCATTTATTGTGGGCCTGAATGTAAAAGAAAAGATATGTAAGTATTAACAGCAAGAGTAGCAATTAGTATTCAGCTGCTAGGTAGGAGCTGGATGAGAATGGCATATACAGGAGTAGGAATAACAAAAGTGAAGAAAAAAATGGAAGGGAGAGGATTTATGGGAGTTTTGGTTAATAGTGGACTAGAAAAGCAAGATGCAGAAGAGATATGTAAATACTGAAAGCCATGTCAGCCTCTGGGCTCTAACAGAAGTATCAGGAAGAAGAAAGGATATGGTATATGAGGAAAGAAAGAAGAAAATGGAAGGAAGAAAAAACTGAAATGAAATGCTGTGTTAAAAGGTAGCAGACAGTGCTACCTGGCTACATTGACCTTGGGCATTATATAAGTAAGGAATAGCTGAGGGGGGCTAAGAGCCAGGTAGGAATATATAATGATGAAATCACTAGCCCAAGTGTTGGTTTGCTTCTCCAAGATGCTACAGTTCTGTTGTGTAGTCTTCCTAAACTTGTTCCATGTTGATTTTTACCATTCCCATTGATCTTGGAGATTCTCAGCTTTGCTTTTGTGTGAACTTTTTTGCAAGGTGTGGTGGGGGTTGGCTCTGTTCAGTGAGTCCAGATAGTGGAGGTGAATTCTGTTATATGGACATATAGCAGAGATAAATGGATAGATAGATAGATAGATAGATAGATATGATTGATAGATAAATAGATATATTTACAGATGAGAGAGAGAGAGAGAGAGAGAGAGGGATATAATATATAGATGATAGATAAATGATAGATAGATGGTAGATAGACAGGTGATAGATGTACAGATGATAGATACATAGATAGATAGATACATACATACAAACACAACAGACAGACATGTCCACTTTTATTGTTTGAGATGGGTTTTCTCATTGACCCTAAAGATTATCAGAATGGCTGGCCAGTGATCTTTAGGCATCCTTCTGTCTCTACACCCCCAGCAAGGGGTCCCAAGTGTGTGCTCAGCTTACCTGGCTCTTTTTATTCTGGGGATTCTGGGGCTCTACACTCAGGTCTCCATGTGCAACATGTGCTTTACCTAGGAAGCCATCTCCACATTTCCAGGGATTTTCTAACTGTTCTGACCTCCCGCTGAAAAAAATTCTACCCTGGGGCTTCCAGGCTTCCCTTCTCTCATTCCAGAGATTTCCCCATCCTCACCACCTTTCTATATCTTAACAAAAGCAGCTCTACATTTACATATTTTAGCCCACTCTGTGAGATTTTATTTAAGGCACAGTTTTCAATTTTAAAATGCTAAGTTATTCCAATGCACCTCGGGAAGCCTTTATGCAGCATGCATTTTGAACATCACTTAATAATTCTCCCAAAAATTCTAAGTTGAATTCATTGTTTCTACTTTACCAAAAGGAGGGAAATAAGATTTTTAAAGGCATTTTGTGGGAGGAAAAGAGGAGAAAGGAGTGGGGAGAGCTGGGTTTTGAAGCATGCTTCCAGCAAGTTCTGCAGAAGGGCAGTGATCCAAGAGTGTAGTGACAATTTTGGAAGTGTTGTTTCTTTAAAAAACAGAGAAATGTTATGAGAAAGTGTTTTCATTTTAATCCCAAGTGTGGTGATATAGGGCTACTTAGAACTGTCCATAGCAGCTGATTATGATTTGCCTCATGCTCCAAAGAGGTGTGGTTTTGCCAACCCACTGCAGATAATTTCTGTAATTGTATGACATTTGGAATTCCAGGAACATTTTAGAAGGTATTTAAAAGCTAGGGCTCCAATAGGCAGGGTTATTGGTTGATGGCCATTCAGGGATTTCTTGTAGTTTGTTAGTTGACTCAAAGAAGAAACAAAAGGCAAGAAGTTCGATTCAGGGATCTCTACCTCTCTCTTCCTCCTCTATCCTTCTTTCTCTCCTATCTAGTGATAGGGCATGAAACTGTGGGAATAAAAGGGTAGGGGAAAAGAAGAACCCACAAAGCAGAAAATGCCAGATACACAGGAGTCTTAAAAGAAGAGAGACTGAAGGAAAGCAAACTCTAGAGATTTCTATGAGAGTGAGTCAAAGCTCTGGATGCAGCAATGAGGAGGAAGAAAGATGTCTCCTTCCCTCCCAGAAGAGGCAGGAGGGACGTGGGAGAAAATGTGACTTCTGGGGAAAACTACACCAGTCTGAAAAAAAAAGTAGGGAATTTTCAGAAAAGTGGAAATAATGTGGAGTTGTGCTGATGGCTGTCCAAGAGTTCCAGATGGCTGGAGGATTTTAGAAACTGAGGGGAGGTAAGAAGTGAGGTCAGAAAAAGATGAAGATCCGTGAGGGTTCCAGTGGCAGCTGAATGAACAGAAATGTGGGGGTTGTAAGATTTTTTTCCTGATGATTCTACTAAGCTATGGGTACCAACAGAGGAATAAAGGACCATGGAAAACCCAGACAATTAGGATTTCCACTTGACACTTAGCAATTGAATAGTTGGATCTATAGAGTATTCATCTGCCTGCATCATCACCTGGTGCAAACAAAACTTGATCTTACAAAATACTGATCCAAATGCTAAGAGAACTGCCTCTCCATCCCTTTTCAAATCTTCCATGGTAAGAGTTTATGTCTAAGTGTAATTATCTGTGACCAGAGCCTGTAAGTTCTATTGTATAAAATAACACCAAGAGGCCATCCGGTAATCGAGGGAGAGTGAAAGGGGGTCTGTCCACTGGCAGATAAGCCCCAAGAGTTTGATCAAAAGAGCTTGAAAAGATGTCAGTAAGACTTTTGTCAGTCATTGTAAGGTGGCACACATACCAATGTTGATAGGAAATGGAACATAGGACTGTCCAACATTTTTGACAGCCCCTACTTGGTGAAAAGTTTGACAGCATTTAACCTTCAAAGTCTTTCCCTTCTCTGACCTCCAAGAAGGAATGTTTTATTACCAAAGAGGAATTAAGACTTTTAGTGATACAGGATTATAAGAAGAAAGGAAGGTGACCTGAAAATGCTAAAGGGCTGTCAGAGAAAATAAATTCTTGGATGTAGCTGCATGGTAAATAAGAAAAGTAGATGAGCTGAAAATGTGGCTTTAAGGGGTGCCTGCATGTACTCCTTATTATTCCCTGATGTTCAATAACTACAGGAAAATGATGTCAACCATTATGAAGCATTTCTAGCCACTGGTGGATATTCTTCTACTGAAATCCAACATGAATTGTGACTTTGCTTAATGTCTTTGTCTTGGGATAAACTTAGGCTTCTTTAAGCAGGAGGACAACAGGGCATCAAAGTAGATGTCTCATGCATCTGGATGTGCACACTTGGATTTCAAGTGGTCAGGGTCAAACAGAAACTTATTATACAAAAACAAACAACAACAAAACAGTGGAGTAAATTAGTCACATGCACACCGAAGGAAAGCAGATGTGGTAGACTGAGCCCTGTAAGACTCACCACTGAAACACACAGAAAGAAGGAAGATACAGTGAGTAGAGGTAGCAAAAAGCCAGAGAAGAATATTCTAGCAACAAAAGAAAAGTGAAATAATTTGAGTCTTAAGGAACTCAAGATACACAATTTTCTTCCTACACTGGATTAGCATGCATGACTACTCCTTTGGTGGGTATCTGGGAGAACTTCTCCTGGGAAACTCATATTAAAGACAGCTGGCTCTGTTGAAGAAGCTATTTCTTTGCTATAGGTGGTCTTGAGTTCTTGGTACAGGAAGGATATTGTCTGCAAAGGGGAAAATGATTGTAAGAAGGAGTTTTCAAAAATTTCCTCTTTTGTTAAATGCAAAGATATATATACACACATATATACACATAAGCAGTATATCAGAATAATTAAAACCTTATTTTGAAGAAATGGTATGCAATGATTAGGGAAGGTTTCCTTAATTAAAAATAAACTGCTGAAAACACCAGTATATGTTCATCTGCAGTTAGCAATTAATTTCCTATATAAGACTTCAGAATAAAATAGTAGAGTAGAAACTGCCTCTGTGCAATCCAGTGAAAGAAAAGACACAATAGAAAATAAGAACCTACTCCTATGAAAGGAGCTGAAGAAAAAAGCAATAAGCCTAGGTGAGCTATTCCACAGAAAAGCATCCAGAAGCCATTTGCCTCCCTGCCACACCAAGCTCCATATGCAAAGGAGATATCATTGGTGGCTTCTGAGCAAGCTCTGTTTCTCCTGGATTAGGACTCTGCATAAATAGCTATCTGGAGAGAGCCTGACCAGACCTGAATGCACCATAAGTAAAGAGATGCATAGAACAGTGTAACAAATGAGCCTGTGTCAGATTCTCCACCAGCACCCTGGAGTAAACAGCAGAAAGGGAACTACCAGGACCACTGCCTGGACCCATGAAAACACAAGAAAGGGGTGGGTAGTTAGTGTCTCTTCAAGCAATGTTAATAAATGTGATGTCCAAGAAAGGAATGCCCAGCTAAAGTGGACCCTCCTCACAGTCTCAATCATACAAGCCTCATATGGAAAGCATGACCCCCCCAACAATGGGGATAGTTGGGGAGGTTGAACTAAGGAATTCCAGGGGAAGAGGTGTCCCACACAAAATCCTCTTGTAACAAGAGGGACACACCCAATTTACTATCATAAGTTACTGACTCTAGGCCCTCAGCCCACCTGCAAACATCACTACAAAAGATGAGAGAGCAGGGAGAAACTGCTCATCTGGACTAGGAAGCAATACTGACTGAGGGTGTAGTTCTTGTTTCCTTGTTCCTTCTGTGATTTATCTGTTTGTACTTTATCAGCTAGTTTAGTTGCTCTGTGTCAGTGTGCAGCTCTTCTGAATAGGCTGTTATGGCTAACTTTTCTTCTCTGTGTCTACTCTGTAATAATAGTTCCTTCGGAATTTATCCAGCATCTAACCAATACACTCCTTCCTTTCGTTTTATTCCCTCTTGCTTTTTCTCCCGTCTGTCCTCCCCAGGTGCTGCAGGTCTGTGATCCACAGATATACATGCAGGCAAAACGCCCAATTTAAAAATTTGGTAGAACATGGCTGCATGTGTCTTTAATCTCAGTACTTGGAAGACAAAAGCACATGGGTCTCTGAATCCCAGGCTAGCCAGGGCTGCATAATCAGACCCTGTCTCAAAATAAGTAAACAATTTTCATCATCCCTGATATGGAAATTTTTACAACATTTATCAAACCATTTATCCTCAAGATTTTCTTTATTTGTCAATGAGCTGTTTTAACGGCATCCAATAGAATCCAATCCTAGGTGGGGACACATAGGCAGTGGGCAGAGATCTAGGTTATGGAAACTGATGAGTTCAGCTTTAACCATAACACCAAGGACCAGAGAGAAACCAGACATTACTGGCTCTTACATTTCAAAGAAACTTGTTGAACTATAAATGCTTATGATTCTAGGTCAGGTTAGTTTGATGAGATTCTATACAGTTCTTGTAGAATATCAAGTACTTTAGGATTATTTTCCCAAGGATTTGAACATGAATTCTTCAATGCTGTCTAATTTTTTTCATAGTTTGTCACACCCTCTTAATTTCTAACGCTAAGCTGAGGTAAGATGAGAACTTGACCTACTTTTAAACCTTTGGCAAAAAAAAAAAAAAATCAACTGTGTTTTATGAAGGACTAGGAACTAGAATATGAAATTTGCCATTGTGCTATCTATGTGATGCACCTCCAATAATAAGCTTTCTTGTTGACTTTTTTCTTATTTAAGGAAGTTCAAAATGAGGATAACAAAAGCAATGGCCATGTAAAATTAATTACAATTCCTAAAAGAAAAAAAAAATCAGTTCCATAAGACCTAAGTTGTGTCTTTGCTGTTTGTTGTGTTGTGTTTTAAGTAACTGTTCCTTCATAGAGCTAGTGAGGCTTGTCCCAAGCACAATAGCTAATCAAGTGGCTGGATTTTAATCACTTTTATTCTCAAGTTTCCTCTTGCTGTCAGGGACAATTATGAATTTATTTCCTGTCTCTTTTTATGGCCCTTTTCTGCATCAAAATTTACTCTCTTGATCTGATATTCAAAGCACTTTTTTAACTGTGAAAGATAAATTTCACAAGGAAAGTTTTCCTCATGTGAGTGAGTTAGAAGGGAGGGAAAGAGAAAAGGAAGAAGGGGGAGGGAGGACAGGAGGAATCACAAAGCCTTACAAAGACAACAGATAAAGGTACATTCACCTCTGCACATGGAAATAGGGATCTCCCAGCTCTGTCTGAGAGGGAAGGTATTTGGAAATGTTTGCACACTGAGAAAAGGCACTTCACATCATGTAGAATAGTATGAAGATGTAGTGAGGATGTTGTCCAGCTAAAGGGATAGTGAGTGCAGAGACATCACCTGAAACCCAGGGCTTGTGCTATGAATAGCAGCAAAAATAGGTAGAAAGATTTAAGTCATCATTTTGGAAGCAGAGTTTGTTCTTTGCACCGAAGAGACACAAAACACTAAGGAATGTTTAGTGAGAGGATCAAAGCCAGTTTCTTTAGCAAGTATTAAGACAACAGCTCCTAAGATGAATTTGGGTAAAGACAATAGAAAAAGAGAACAAGAAAAAATAATATAATATGAAAAGAGCCTAAAAAGGCTGGAGATCAGGGATTGGAGAGAAAGGAATGACAACTGGGGTTACAAAAATGCAAGAAAAGTCAAAGCTTATAGTGAGATCTCTTGGACCCACCAGCGACTCAATAATGACATCAAGACTTACTAATTTTTTTATAGCTTAGGCCTTAACTTAGGCTACCTCCAAGCTAGCTCATCTAAGTTAGTTAACTTGACTATTCTAGTCCACCTCCCTCACATTGGACCCCTCCATGACACTGGTGAATCTCCCCACCTGATTGTCCCAAGAGACCCTCTCACAGACCAGAAGTCCTGCCTTCCCTTTCCTGCACAGCTGTACATCCTCAGTTCTTTATTAAACTAATCAGCAAGTGAAGAAGGTATTCTTAAAAAAAGTACTGAGGCAGGTGATGAATCATAAGAATAACAATACCAAAGAATGGATACAGAAAATGTGGTCCATTTACACAATGGCATACTATTCAAAAATTGTAAACAAGAACATCCTGAATTGCACAGGCAAATGGATAGAATTCGAAAATATCATCCTGAGTGAAGTAACACAGACATATACACACCAAAAAAAAAAAAAAAAGAAAAATGCATGGTATGGACTCACTTATAGGTAGACATCAGCCGTAAAGTACAGGATACCCACGATATATTCCACATACCCAAAGAAGCTAAACAAGAATGAAGGCATCTCACTTAGAAGGGGGAGTAATTGTTGATCTTAGAGCCTGAGCCTTTGGTGTTCTGTTCAGGAAATTTGCCCCCTGTGCCAATGAGTTAGGCTCTCACCAAGCCACAGTCAGAATTTTTGACCAAGAGTTGCTCCTGTTTAAAAGAAGTGCATGGACAAAAGAAAGCAGAAAAGAAAGAGACTAAAGGAAAGGCCGACCAGTGATTGGTCCAACTTGGGATCCATCTCACAGGTGTGTTGGGGGTCGTCCAAGGCCTGACACTATTACTGATGCCACTTTGTGTTTGCAGATAGGAGCCTAGCATGGCTGTCCTTTGTGAGGCCCTACCAGCAACTGACTGAGACACAGATACTTAAACACCCAACCATTGTACTGAAGTTGGGACCCCTATGGAGGAATTAGGGGAAGGACTGGAAGAACTTAAAGGGAGGATGACCACATAGGAAGACCAATGGTCTCAACTAACCTGGACCCCTGGGAGCTCCCAAAGACTGACCCACCAACCAGGCAGCAAACAGACTGGTCTGAGGTCCTTAGGCCCCTGGGACATATATAACAGAAGACTGCCTGGTCTGGCCTCAGTAGGAGAAGATGTGCCTAACACTTGAGAGACTTGAGGCCCTAGGGAAGGGGGATACCAGGGGCAGGGGAAGTACCCTGTTGGAGTCAAGAGGGAGGGGGAATGGGATGAGGAACTGTGGGAAGGGGGGCAGGGAAAGGGGTCAATGGCTGGAATGTAAATAAAATAATTAATAAAACAAAAAGAAGGTGGAATAAAATTGTCATAGGAGGCAGGTGGAGGGAGGAACCTGGTTGGGGAGGGGATGGGAAGGAGATGTAGACATAGGAGGCAGATGGAGGGAGGAACCTGGTCGGAGAGGGGATGGGGAGGGGAAATGTAGAAGGGAGTCAGGATTAGGTGTGGGGAGAGACAGGAGAGAGGGTCAGAGAGGCAGAGGGCCAGGAGAATGAATAGAAATCAGTGGCTGGTGGGAGTAGGGCATTTCTAGGGTGCGCCAGATATCTGGGATGGGGGAGTCTACCAGGAGTCTATGGGGGCAAACTTAGATGAGATACATAGCAGGGTAACAGTGGGGATATGGAACCTAAAGATACCACCTCCTATAGGTAGGCAGGACTTCCAGTGGAGGGATAAGAACACCAACCCATCCACAAGACATTCAACCCAAAATTTGTCCTGTCTAAAAAAAATGCAAGGACAAACATGGAGCAGAGACTGGGGAAATGGTCAACCAAAAACTGCCCCAACTTGAGACCCATTCTGTGGGTAAGCACCAGTCCCTGACACTATTAACGATACTCAGTTATGTTTGCTGATAGGAGCCTAGAGTAATTGTCCTCTGACAGGCTCCACCCAGCAGCTAATTGAGACAGATGCAGAGACTCACAGACAAACATTGGACAGAGCTTAGGGACTCTTATGAAAGAGTTGTGGGGAAGGATTAGGCACACCAAAGGGGATAGGAACTCTGCAGGAAGACCAATAGAGTCAATTAACCTGGACCCTTGGTGGCTCTCAGACACTGAGCCACCAGCCAAAGAGCATACATGGGCTGGACGGATGCCCCCAGAACATATGTAGCAGATGTGTAGCTCCGTCTTCACGTGAGTGTTCCAACAACTGGAGTAGAAGCTGTTGCCTCTCTGTGGAATCAGTTCCCCTAACGGGGCTGTCTTGTCAGGCTTCAGTGGAAGAGGATGTGCCTAACCCTGCAGACTTGATGCTCTAGGGTGGGGGAAATACCCAGGGAGGCCCCACCCTCTCAGAGGAGAAATGGGGAAAAGGAGAGGGACTGTGTGAGGGAGAGACCAGAAGGTAAGCAGAGTTCAGGATGTAAAATGAATAAATTAATTAATAGAATAAAAAAGAGTAACAATACCAAAACCTGGCCAGTACTCGGGTCTCTGCTGGTACAGAGTTAATGATTGAATAATACAAAGACAACCTCACGCAAAGTACAAAAAGGTCACCCCAACAAAGGCTTCATTAATAGGCTACAAGCTGTAGAAGAGTAAAGACCTCTGGTTGATCTGACAGAGCAAGATGCCAAGCAGAACATTCCCTCTTGTTTTAACCATTGCACGATACACTACAACCATAATAAAATCAAATCTAAACTCACAGTCAGAGTTGGTGACAGGAAGTGAATGGACAGCCTTAGTAAACTACTGGATGCTTTCAGGATGGTTGGTGACACCATCTAGGAAGCTCACTGGAGGCGGGACCTGACATGAATCAAAGCATGAGGAGGTTGGCCTGTGAGCATAGTAGGGGTGGGGAAAGCTGCCCTGCTAGAACCCTAACTAGCTTGGACAGCACAATAATGTCCCAGAGCCAAGGTAGAAAATAGATACCTGTGAATGGTAAGAAATTTGGACCTGAGTCTCATACGCAGTCTGAAGTTAAGCAACGCATATGATATAAAACATCCTTGTGAGATTCTGGTTTAAAAACTCTCCATTGAAAATCCAGATGTTGCCAACACAAGTCACTCTTAAGTTTCACATGCAAGCCATAACAGAGACCTGAACACACAGGGTCAAGTGGACCAGCAGCAGAGAATCTGATGGGAAAAACCATACCTGCGAAACAGATGCAAATAATTCCAACAAGAGTGAAGTTAAGAATGAATGGACAATCAAACCCAAATGACCAGGTAGTGGTAAAAAATTAAAAAATAAAACCTCCTATGGCCACTCGCCTTATTAAACCTCCTATGGCCACTCACCTTATCTTCCTTAAACTAATGAATTAGGCCTCACAGCAGAAAGGTCTGCTACTGAGTGGCCTAAGAAAGAGTAGAACCAGAGAAGCAAGAACCCAAGCTTCTCTCCTTAAAAACTCTGACCCATCCTGAGCCACATATTGATAGACAAATAGAAGGAAAATGTCAACGAAGAATGAGCTGACGTCCAAGCCGCCAGTCACTGAACTGAGGGGACTATGAGATTTACATTGGGTCAGTCAATTGCCTGTGAAAACAAAAATGTTAACCTTCTTTGAAGCAATATAACAGAGCCCAGAGTCTGCATAGCATACTGGTCATAATCTCCATAATCTGGTCTAAAATATTTCAACAAGGAGTCTAGAAAGTGTGTATTACTGCTAAGGGAAAAGATGAAGAAATGTCAAGTCTAGGTGTAGGAATTCTCAGATACAGACTGTAGAGAGTGTGTGGTCTTCATAAACGAATGCAAGCAGAAGAGGAAGGAGTCTGTGAACTCAAATATAAATCACAAGGATCAATCAGATAGAAAAGGAGAGAGAAAGAGTGAACAAAAGAGTATAACAAAGCGAAGGGAGGGGAAGAGGGATTCTCCTTTGCAAAGCAAGTCTTCAGAGATCTGCAGAATGACTTCAACTTCTGTATGGAAAACTGGAGTCCTGGAAAGTATGCAGCAAGTGTAGCTGAGTATCGTCAAACACAAAACGCAAAACTATTTAGATATAATCTGAAAGCATAACATTGAGGAAACCTATAACTTTGCATGCCCAAGAAACTTAGAGAGGCTCACACATGATTGATCGAAACAGCCATGCCAAAGCACATCACAACTGAAAACACATGCACATCATTAATTAAACAGAAGAAAATGTCTTACACACAGGAAAGTGATTTAAGTGACCTTATACTTTACAACAAAAACCATGAAGGAAAGCAAAAAAAAAAAAAAATACTATCCTTAATTTATTTAAAATGGGTACACTATTGATTTAGAATTCTAGATTCAGCAAAAATAAGGTAAAACAAAAATGTTTTCAAATTTTGTACTGGTGAAGTGAACGGTAAGGTTAGATATTAGAAAAATCAAATTTATCAGTAAGATATGGCAACCATAAATTTATATGCAGTGAAGAGCAGAGTTTCAACACATATATAAAAATCAGTAGTGATAGAGGAACTGAATGGTCTATGATTATAAAATAAAAGAAATTTGCTTTGGCCAAATCAATATAAAACAAAAAGAAAAGTCACTGGAACATGAAAAGCTGCAAAATATCACAGGGAACTGATTGGTATTTATTGAATGATACAGACAAAAATTATCTCCATTTAAGACACAAAACATTACATACTCCATGATTCCATTTAAACCAAGCGCAAAACAACAAGACAGAAAACACAGCAAACCGGTGAGTGATGGGGGAGGGGCAAAGGAAGAAGCTTAGGAACACTGAGACTCCTTCAGGAGTGAGGAGAACGTACCATGTCTACTGTGATTGTTGTTTGCTGTGTCTGTAACTATCATAACTAATAGAGCAATACGCCAAATGAGCATTTTGATGCGCAATAAACGTTTGACGAATAATATTCATGTTTATCATTAAAGGTTTGAAACGTGAAAAGGTTAGACCAGGGTTCTCTTGTTTATTTTTTAATTACCTTCCTATGTTGTTTGTATTTCATTGCAATAATAACCACTATAATTTTTACAATGTCAATAAATTAATTTGGAAAGTAAATTGGTAATTAGGAAATGAGACCAACATGGCAGGACCTATTTTTTTTTTTTTAACTTTTTTTTCTTTTTACTTTATTTACATTTCAAATGTTTCCCCCTTTCCAGGTCTCCCCTTTGGAACCTCCTTATTCCCTCCTCCCTCCCCGCCTCTATGGGGGTATTCCCCCACCCACTCTTCCACTCACCCACTCTCATCTTCCCTCCTTGGCATTCTCCTATACTGAGGGATCTAACACTCTCAGGCCCGAGGTCCTCTCCTCCACCTGATGGCTAACAAGACCCTCCTCTGCCGCATATGTGGCCAGCACCATTGGTCCCTCCATGTGTATTCTTTGGTTGGTGGATCAGTCTCCAGGAGTATCAGGGGTCAGGCCAGTTGCCACTGTTGCTGCCTTTCTGGGGATGCAAACTCCCTCAGCTCCTTCAGTTCATTCTCCAAGTCCTCCATCTGGGACCTCACACTCTGCCCTACTGTTGCTGTAAAGTGACTCTTGGGTATCTTGAACTCTTGGGCTAATAACCACTTAACAGTGAGTACATATCGTGTTCATTCTTTTGTGACTGCGTTACCTTGCTCAGGATGATATTTTCAAGTTCCATCCATTTGCCTAAGAATTTCATGAGGTCATTGTTTTTAATAGCTGAGTAGTATTCCATTGTGTAAATGTACCACATTTTCTGTATCCATTCCTCTGTGGAGGGACTGGGTTGTTTCCAGCTTCTGGCTATTATAAATATGGCTGCTACAAGCATATTGGAACATGTGTCTTTATTACATGTTGGAGCATCTTCTGGGCATATGCCCAGGAGTGGAATAGCTGGGTGGCAGGACCTATTTTTTATAAGGCTAAAAGCCTTCTAAAATGGAAACAGTTATCACTGTGTGGAATATCAGAAAAGGGGAAGAATTTTTACAAAAGAGAAAAATCTTCATACATGTAAAACAGAAACACAGGAGGCACTGTGTACTTTGTCCTCACACAGTCCTGAACCCCGCCTTCCTGAGTGGCAGCTGCCACAATCCATGAAACAAATCTGTGCAAATATGTACAAAGATTTTCCATTAACCCAGGCTAAGTTTCCCCTTCACTGAAGCCAAGGAGAACCAATGACGGCTTCCAAAGGAGGGGGAATGACCTTGCAAAATAGATTATTTCGATATACAAAACACTACATTGAATGCATGTTCAGTTGATAGTTTTATTAAATTAACCAACAAATGAACACAACAAGGGTTGCTTTCCAGTACTGCTCAAGGTATACATCATCAGTAGCTTCACATTTCATCAGTCTGGCCCTCCCTTTAAGCTAAATTCAGAGGGATTTGGTTGTAAGTTTTCTGAAAAGATAAGCGGTCGTATATTAATATTCTGCAGGACAGTTTTGTACGTCAGAGTGTATAGTGACACCTGGGCATATACAGAGGAACGCACAATTCTCTAAGTTACAAATCTTGAGTAAGACTCTGTCTCTCAGCCCTTCCCAGAACTGAAGCACGCTCATCTGTATTATCGCTATCAACTATCACCTAAACCCTTATCATTTCTATTTAGAGTTTTATTGAAGTGTCCTGATAGTGGCTTGAATATGCTTGACCCAGAGAGTGGCACTATTAGGAGGTATGGTCTTGTTGGAATAGTTGTGGCCTCGTGGGAGGAAGTGTGTCACTGTGGGGATGGGCAATGAACCCCTTCTCTTAGCTGCCTGTGAGACAGTCTCTGCTGGCTGCAGTTAGATCAAGGTATAGAAGTCTCAACTCTTCCAGCGCCTTGTCTGCCTGGACACTGCCATGCTTCCCACCATGATGATAATGGACCAATCCTCTGAAAGTGTAAGCCAGTCCCAATTAAATGTTGCCCTTTGTAACAGTTGCTTTGCTCAAGGTGTCTATTCACAGCAATGGAAACCCTGACTAAGACAATCTCTATTATCTCTATTTAAATGTTTGCTGTTTTTAAAATATGTGAAAAAATACTAATAAATATAAAGTCTGGGGATGGTGAAATTGGAAGTCTGGCTCAGTGGCAAATGCCTAGAATGTAAAGCTTAACATCTAACACATGCTGAAAATTTGGGATAGATTTTATAAAGATTTATAAATAATGTCATAAGAAACAACTAGATTTTAAGTGATACTTTTATTTTTGAAAATACTTTTTCCCTTATTTTTTTGACAAAAACTCCAGTCTGTAAAACTCAGGGTGGCCTTGAACTCCCAATCCTACTGATTCAGATGCATGCCACCACACTCAACCTGATCACTGTTAGAACCCTTTAGGCGTTTGTCATTTTTTTCCAAGTACTTGTTTGATAGCATCATTTTGAGTCCAAACTTGAGTCAGTGATGCTGCCACCAATAACTCATGAATGCAGCATCCTTGGAGCAGCTCTTGCAGAATCCTGGGTCACAACTGTTTCCCAGGAGTCCTTAGGACAGGTTCAGAGTTGTGAGAATCCTGTCAAATCCAGGCCACATCATGGCTGCCTTGGAGATTTAACTGCAATCTGTCTTCAAGAAAAGAAGAAAAAAACAACCTTCTTATTTCTACCCATAAAATTTCTTCATATTACCTTGAATATGCAATCAACCTCCTGTGTATATTTATAAGCCTTCGTTCTCCTGTAAAATATCATACCATAGGAGAGAAGAAATTTCTAATTATTTTATTTGAAGTATCTGTTTGAGTGGAAATTTTTATATCAACAAAAATAGGGATGTAGTTATTTTAAGATTTAAGAAACATTTTTTAAGGTTTTATTTTTGTTTTTAACTCTTTGTGAACATGGATGCAATGCCTTCAGACGCCAAAAGAGGGCATCATATCCCCTGACCTGGAGTTATAGGCTGTTGGAAGTCTAATTGTTAATAGTTCTGGGAATCTATCTTTGGTCCCCTGCAAGAACAGAAAGCATCCCCTACTGAGCCATCTCTCCAACCCTAAGAAATATTTTAACAGTAGATTAGGAAACAGCTTTTGCAACATTTTGTGTGTAGCCATATCTATGGAAGCATACAGGAAAAAAATATTATGATTTATATAAAATTTAACTTTCTGATTTATTTAAAATGTAGTTTAGAGAGCAAAATGAATTTCCAGTAGAAATCCTCATGAACTGAAAGTAAAATCTTGCTATTGTTCTATGTCCTCAGTAACCAGACAGCTTTATTCACATTCCGTGCCAAGAGCCAACACCATTCACGGGACATAATGATTGCTGATAGCAACAGAAATATTTTTAAACTACTCTCTTCTTTTTATTCACATCTGTTTGGTGTTTGAATGAATTTTCATTTTGCTTTACAAAATGTGCTAGACTGCGTATTAGGTGGCAGGAACTGTATGTGGATGGTAAGGGAGCAGCTGATGGAGGGACCATCATGGGCCTGAATGATAGACACCACAGTGGCCTATGAAACCCTCTTCTGTGGGGCGAGGCGCAATAGAATTCTTTACTAAATAGATCCCAAACATAAATGGCACAGAGAGGCAGGTGCCTTATCATTTTCAAATCAGCATGTATTATTCATGAAGCCACTTCTAGTATTAATTCTATTTAATTCTCTTTTCTAAAACATGTTATCACATTTTTCCCCTTTATACAACTTACTTAACCTTGTTTTAATTTTTAGGGTTTTTTTATTCGCTTTACGTCTAGATCACAGCCCCCCTCCCTCCTCTCTTTCCACCCCCACCCTTACAAATCTCTCTACTTATTGCTCCTTCTCCTTCTCAGAAAAGGGAACCCACCTTGGTACCACCCCACCCTGGGGCATTTAGTCCCACAAAGTCTAGGCACTTCTTCTCCCATTGAGGCACAACCATTCGGTCCAGGTAGGGGAAGGGGATCCAATGGCAGGGAACAGAGACGAAGACATCCCCCACTCCACCTGTTAGGGGATCCACATGAAGACCAGGCTGTATATTTGCTACAAATGTGTAGGGGGTCTAGTCTAGCCCCTGCATGCTTCCTGGTTGGTGGTCTGAGAGCTCCCATGGTCTCAGGTTGGTTGACTCTACTGGTCTTCTTGTGGAGTCCTTGACCCCTCTGACTTGCTCACTTCTGTCTCCGTGTGGATGTGCTGGGGTTGTGTGTAGCATGTGCACTTGTCTTGGTCAGAGGACAACTTTCAGAGGTTGGTTCTCTCCTTCCGTCATATAGGTCCCTGGGTTTCAATATAGATCACCAGACTTGTTAGGAAGCTCCTTTATCCAATGAGCTATCTTTCCAGTCTAAAACTTAATTATTAAGGTTCTTTGCAGGTTACATTATACTGCCAACTACCTTTCGGTTTTAATATTGTCATAACTGTATTTCTTATGTAAAAAGAATGTAACTATTAAATAGCTTGTTAATTATCAAGTAGAAACCATAACTAACATCCACAAATCATTTTAATTACTTGATTGATTGATTGATTGATTGATGGGAAGAGTATGCATACCACAGAGTACATGTGCTTCAATCAAATGACAATTTTCCGGAGTTTGATCTCTCCTTCCACCCTGTGGGTCATGGGAATAGAACTCAGGTCTTCTGCCTTGGCAGCAAGCACCTTTACCCACTGAATATCCCGCTAGCCCCAGAAAACTTTAAGTTTACGTAATACAAAAAGAAAAGGAAAGAAATCCCACATCTGTTATAATACTATACATAATTGTTCTTCTTTAGGAAAGAAATTTGTTTTCTGAAAATTACTTTTTCCTTTAGGAATATAGTCTTAATGCTGGATCAGGCTCCACTAGCCTTTTGCCCCTGGGGATGATGTATTCTGCGCAGCAGTTAACAAGGCTTTCTCCCTGGCAGAGATTCCCTCTGATTCATGAATTCATCACATCAGCCAAGTCCACACTGTTATTTGCTGACCTTCCCAAGTAGACCAGCTCTTATGAACTTGAGAAAGGTCATTAATAGCAAGAATTTCTTGAAGCTATAGAATATTGAATGGTTCTTAAATAAAACCCCTACAGACTATGTTAGACTGCGGTGAAACACCCAATTGTTACCTCATTGCCCCTTTATAAAAATCTGGAGGTAGCCAGGTACAGTGACACAAGCATGCACCTCAGTGGATGAGGCAGGAAGATTGTAAATTAGGGACCACTTTGGATTGCATGCTGAGATACTGTCCTAAAAACAAACAAACTAACCCAAGAAAATAACAAGCTAAGACTGAGGAGGTTTCTCAGCTCCAGGTCTCACGGCTGGGCTATTTTATCTCACATCACATGCTCACTCCATAGATGTTTTCTCAGTCCTGTCTTTAAAATATACCAAACTACGGCAGCCCTCATCACTTCCACAGCTGCTGTCTCTCTGCTAAGCAACCGCAATGGTTTCTGACTGATTTCTTGTGTCCATTCCTACCCTAGAACAATTCAGGGTCCGTCCAACAAGCAGAGGATCCCAACAAGCAAAGGAGCACTTAGCAAAGTCTAAGTCACATCATGTGTCTTCTAAACATTCTCCAAAGCTTTTTCATGACCCCCAGGGCTTTATGGAACGGAATCCTATCTAAATCTTTATGGAACGGGATCCTGTCTAGATCTTTATGGAACGGGATCCTGTCTAGATCTTGTTTCGATTTCTTCAATTTTCTCCCTTGGTCATCAAATTTGCTTTCTTTTTAACTCCAGACATGCCGGTCTTCTTCCTTACCTCGGAACCGTTGCATCTCCTACTTCAGTCTGAATGTCTTCTCCCACTGGGTCTGTCCGTAGGTGCCTCTTCATAGTCATGTCTGGATTCAAATGTACCTTCTGAGGAATCTTCTGCTTCAGTCTTTACCCAACAGTTCCTTTCTCATCTCTCTGATGCACTCGTCTATTTTATCTTTGTCATGACGCTTACTGTTGACACTTGAAATTACTTTAACCGAGACATTTATGTTTATCATTTTCTCTCTGTTTATTATCAATTTCTTCATGATAAATGTTCCCACACTTTATCAGCTTAAAGCAGCGGTTCTCAACATTCCTAATGATGTGACCCTTAAACACACTCCTCATGTTGTGGTGAACCCCGGCTACAGATTTATTTCTGTTGCTACTTCATAACTGTCAGTTTGCTACTGCTGTGAATCATAATGTAAGTATGTGATATGTAGGATATCTAATATATGACTCCCAAAGGTATTGTGACCCACTGGTTGAGATCATCTGACTTAAAACAACGTCAAGAATTTTTTTTTTTCTTTTTATCCCATAGAACTTTTGTGTTAGGAACCTGGGAGGAGTCTATCTCGGTTACTCTGGCTCAGAGTCCTTTTTGAGTCTGTGGCTGTAGATCATCCAGGCCTGCAGTCCTCTGAAGGCTTCAGTTCAAGACAGTAGGCATGCGGTTTTATCAGGTTTATGCAGGTCATCGGATAACAGGCCTCAGTTCCTTACCACATGGGCTAATTCCATAGATGCTGGAAGAGCCTTACAGTATGGCAGCTGGGTTCTTAAAGGGCGCATGCGCAAGAGGAAGTGAGCCAGACATCACTGTATGTTCTATGTTCTAACCTTACTCTGTAATAGAATCACTCAAGCAACGTCTCTATTCAGGGAGAGAAGCGACTAGAAGACTTGAGTATCACTGGTTAGCAACCACTGACTGTACATGTTGGATGCTACTACATCCTGGAGATCACTGACTCCACTCTGTTCAAAAAGGTTCCCCAAACCTGAATGTATAATTGACCTGTGACTTCTGCGTTGATGGGTCCTTAGGGTCTAGTTTTCGGAGTTGGGTTCCCATATGTCTCTGCAAAATATATTAACTGGAAGTTAAAGGAATAGAGTTCCTTCCTGGTTTTGACCCATCTCAGTCACAGGTGCCTCTTATAAGTCACTATCCATGATATTGTGGTGTCTGGCTCACTTCCTCATGCGCATGCGCCTTTTAAGAACCCAGCTGCCATTTGTAGAGACCTTCATCTATCATGGCTCATTCACATACGTACTGTCAGAATTGTGGAATGGCAACTCAATTCAACGGGGCCTCAAGATAGCAGGTCCTAGATTCAAAACTTGGGCTTCTGAAAGCGAGGCGTGTTGATTCTAATCTCCCATTACTCTTTGAGAGAGAGAAAAATAGCTTAAACTAACATTCGTGTAAGTCTCAGAATGAGGAGTCTATAGTTTCAGCATAAAATAATATGACATACTTTATAGGCAGTTAAAATGAAAAATGAACAGCAAGATTATGCCACTTACATAAGAATATTATATGACTGACAAACTCACCATACAGTCAGCTTGTCTACACAGTATCAGCTAGGTGTTTGGATAAAGAGGTGGGGAAAATCCACAGTGATGTCACACACTGCTGGGAAAAAAAGCTCAAAGGACGATTGAGGGTAGCAATAGCATTAAAAGCAAATGACTTCAGTCAACCACCCAGTTTCTGTCACTTCCGCAGCGCTTATTTCAGCTAATTAAAACATTGCCAATGACTTCTGTCTTGAAGGCCCAGAAAACTCAAGAATGTGTGAGACTTATTTTTGATTTTTTTTTTTTGGCCAGGGCCTGAGAGGGCCTTCTTGCACCTTGGTATAAAGAAAAGGAGACTGGCCTACAGGTCACCCATGTTTTGTGGATACTATAAATATTGGCTTGTTTTGGAATTCTGCTCAGTTTCCCTCGGGCCCTGTGTGTACTTAGGGACCTCAGCCAAGAACAGTCTCCTCCCCACAAACTGTAAGAAGCCTTTACAGGCCACCAAATCACTAAATACCAAGGACTCTTGCCAGGGGAACTGGCTTCTATGTTCTCGTCTCTTCTCTCAGCTTTTCTTTTAAAACCTGTTGGAAATTCATGGGCACTGGGCAGCAGTACCAGGCACATTTGTGAGTCAGCTACATAGGATTCTTCGGGGACATTCTGAAAACACAAATGTGTAGCTTTTGTTAAGACAATTAAAACTTAATTAAAACTTAAGATTTCTTATGAGTTCTCTTTGGCTATTGAGAAACAAGCTTCATTTGGGGCCTTTGAAACTCATCTGATCATTACAGTGGTCAACGAAACTAGGAAATGCATACAGAACAGAAGAGGTACAGGGCAAGACAGATATGGGGACAAAGAGACAAACGGAAAAGTTAACATTTAATGGATGTCAGTGTTTTTAGTCTCATAAGAATGCCCCACTTCCTCGGCTTTTGGGAAATCGGAAACATCCCTCGCTGTGTTTAGAATGAAATCTTGGATATGAAGTTCTAGACGGTGATGTAAGAAGCACACTCGAACAAACAGTTGAAGAGCGAGAAGTGTCATTGATTTGTTTGTGGAAGTAGACTGTTTGAAGAGTCTGGCTCTTGGTGACTTATTTATCAAGGTTCTTACTGGTTGTAGCTGGCTGTAATGAGCTAAAAAAACACTGCAGCATGTTAACACAGCTCCGGATGTGGGACCCAAACAAAAACAGCAGAAGAATCGCGCTACCAATTGCTCGCCAAAGCACATCCTACATATTTGATGCTTAATCTCGCAAAGCCACCTCGAAACTGTGTGCTAAAACCACCAAGAACATTGAAAGAACAAATCCCCGGGGATTAGGGAGTTATTTCTGGTTCAGAGAAACACATTTTCTCAGCTGTTCTAGTCTCTGTGAGGAGGGTTTTTCCCCTAAACACTCCATCCTCTTTCCAGCCATTTATGTCCCTTTCTTATTCCCGTTCCTCAGGGACGTAGGCTGTTTCACCATATGGGGAAAATTCAGTGGGTATAGTCAGCTGAGCTGTGCCCTCCCTCTTCTGGGGAGCAATCCTCCGGTCCTTCTTTAAGCCCTATCAGCCCCCCACCCCCTGAGCCAGGAAGACTTGTCTGGCTCCAGAATTATAAATAAAAAGGCTTGTTCAGGGTCAATTAGCAGAATAATTTTTGTTCAATTAAGTACAAATTATAACTTCAAAAGTATTTTGAGTTTCCTTCTGTCAACTTTAATGTTATTTGTCAAGATCCCAACCAGCAGTGTCCAGCAACCCAATTAACAGGATATCTGGTCGGGTTCCCACACACCTTCAGATTTCTCAAACTAAGCCATGCTTTCAGCTCAATATCAAGTTTGACAAATTATACCTGCTAAGAGGGTGGTTAAGGTTAAAGCCTACTGTTAATAACATGTTAAGCCAAAAGGGTATAAAAAATAATTTATGTTTTAAACTCTGTACCTCATACAGCTACAAAGGGCACTATTTCTCACAAATTCATAAACATTTCATTTTACTGTCACTAAAGAAATTCTTCATATTTTAATTAATTCTCTCCATGCTGAAATGTTTAATAGCATTTCAATAAAAATACATGTCCTTAAGCAGAAATCTCTTAACCAATACATTGCTATTTAAAATATATTGTACTTTTTATAATTATTTAAAATTAGATTATTAAATGAGACTTTATAAGTGAGGTAAATTTATTTTGGTCCAATAGCTAATATAGAGGGAAAAATATGTGTAGCAACAAAATTGCTTTTGCTGTTTATAAAAATATAAATATGCACAATGATGCGTTTATTTGTTCCAGTAGCCGGCCACCATTTTCTCCCTTGTATTCTTTCACTTCAGTCTCCACTGTGTAGTAACAAGTGCCACTTCCCTAGTAACAACCACCGTTGGGGCCTGAAGTCTGGGTTAGACAGAACTTGGTCTGGGGTCCGTGTTACTCACTAAGAACTTCCTCAGTTCAAACCTACAAGAGAGCGTGTGAAACTACGCTCTCAATTCAGTTTGTAACTCCGAAATTACATGAAGTTGGAAGAGTCTCATACACTTCACTCATACATGTGATGCTCATTGTTGCTGCACTGATATGAACAGAAAAACAGTCATTTCCTGAAGGAAAATTTGATACCACTAACTGTGTCTTTGGGTTCGTTAGCATGGTGTGAATTTACTAATAATTACACATTTTAGCCTGTAGTCAGTCCATAGAGCAAACTGTTTTATGTCCATCATCTTGAGTCCTTGTGCACAGCATGCATGTGTTTGTATGTGTGTTTGTGTGTGTGTTAGTGTTGTGTGTGTGTGTTTGTATGTGTGTTTGTGTTGTATGTGTGTTTGCATGTGTTTGTGTTATGTGTGTGCGTGTGTGCATGAGCGCAGGCGCACATGCAGTGAAAAAATGAATTGAAGTTGTTAGCTCACCTCCCCCTTCTGTACCTGAATGGCTGACGCTGCCTTCTCTGGGTTTGTCTGAGACCATGACAGACATCTCCATTTCCTTTTGGGTTCCTCAGGTAGGAACTTGACTCACTTCTTATAAGCTGTGATGGCTTTCATTTCCTTAAATTTACAAGATAAAGCCTCGAAGAGAGACAGATCTACAACTTTTTAAAAAAATACTTTCCCCCTAAAAGAACTTAGTGCTTTTGAATATACCGTGTAGATGGAGAAGAAAATGTTGAAGTTGTTTCAAAGGAAAATGAATCTAGCATGAACTGGGGTGAATGGGGCAAGGGGATGACCAAGTAGAAGCTGCTGTCTGGGATGAGCAGTGGGTGTAGAAATGGGACGAAAGGGACTTTTCATCAAAAAATTAAGTGATTTTTAATTTACTTGGGGTATTAGGAAAAAACACGTGGTCCCTTGATGACAGCTATTCACTGAGGAAAAAATACTTTGTCCCTTCATGACAGCTATTTACTGGGTTCTCTTTGCCAAGATTTCCACTTATTTATGGGAAGAAATTACGACTACTTATTTTAAAAGAAGTATTAAAATACTAAAGAACTTTCAAAACACAAAATACCATTTGCTGTTCCTCAGCACATGACTGGCCCTCTTCCAAGCCATCACCCACCTCCCTCAGAGCAAATACAAATACTAACTGTAGAGATGGGTCCTTACTGGATTGCTGCCCAGTGTTGAAATTCTCGAAATTTCCTCCAGGTGTCTGTTGTTTCCGCCCATCATACCACCTCCAAGGTTCTAGAGCCACAAACATAGAAGAAAAATCGGGTTTTTTCTTCTCTTTTCCTCCCTCCTCAGTTTGATATAGTCTGTTAGGAGTGTCCCACTGAAATACCACACGGGAGTTCAGATGTGTTTGAAAGCATAGCAGGCACACAGTCTTTCTCCCTGCAATGCGTTAGCAGATCTGAGTCACAGGTCAACCTCATGTGAGTTAATGCTCAGGCAGGATACCACAGAGAAGTCAGTGGGTTCTGGACCCAACTCTGGCTTTTACATCTTTGCACTAAGGAAACCAGTATGCATAGAAATCTGACCTTCATTGCAAAATGAAATATTTTAAATAGCTTCTACAAATATCAATAGAGGAGATGTATTTATTTGCTTATCAAGTAATTTATATATTAATTTATTAGTGTGTGTATGTGTGTGTGTGTGTGAGTGATGAATTCTCCACTATTTTCACAGCTTTTAGCCCAAATCAATGTTATCATCATAGTCTCTAATACCCTGTGACTAAACTTGAAGTGCCAAAAACCATTCTGCCCTTGTACACCATCTCTCTCAGCCCTTACAGCTGTTCCTACAGGTGAGGAGAACTCATCAAAGAAGTTCTCAGAATCTGGGGAATATTAGCCATCAGAGGCTGCCAATAGCCAATTCCAACTCGAGTACAGGAAGATGACCTTCAACTTCAAAGTGTTCTTACAGGTCCCAGGGTTTCAGGAAATTGTCCTGTTCAGGACCTAAGTTCAGCTGTATGTGTTTTCCATGGAGCACATGTTTCTGTACCCACATGTGTAAGTAGTCTCTCTAAACCTGCATCAGAGAATCAAGCATTCTCTCACTTCGTTCAGAAGTCGTGTGCTTCAACTGCCCACCATGTCGCTTGCTGCTGTCCAACTGCATCTGTGTGACCACAGGCTGAGTAAGTGCCATAGACAGGATTCTAGCCTTACTTTCTACTTAAGGTTGTTTAAACTTTTTTTCAGAACACAACACAGGAAACGCCCACTCTCTACATATCGTGCACACATGCTGTTTAATTTGTGGATTTGGGTTCTCCTCTCTCAGCTTCAGTCCAAGCTTGGCACAGTTGCTTGTAAATTATACAAAAGTCCTTTAGAAGACTTGGTTTGAAAACAATCCAAATGACATTTATTTATTAAGTACTGTACTCAAACTGACCGCTTCTCCTGTCCCACCCAAATTTCCATCAGTGTGTCTGCAAAAAGCTCATGGCTCAAGGTGCTCTGTCTTAATTATTTAGTGACCTTTTTGGTGTTACAGTGAGTTCCTTGTGTCCTCACCAACTCTTCTTAGCCCTTCTTCACCGTATCAATAATTAGTACTAGCCTTGACCTCTCCTGTGTTCAACTACTGTCTCTAAGTTGCAACTAAGTTTGTACAAAAATCTCCATCAGCACTCTCTCCCTAGCCAGCCTGCTAAAACGAAAATGATTTAATCAACATGACTTTAAAGCAGATAGACACTCTTCAGCTACTGCTCAGTTCTTACTTTGAACCATTAGATACAGAAAGCTCTGTGCTTGCCCCTCTTTTGGTTTTAACTATCGTTTCATGCTTTCAACAATATTTTCTTTCTAGTAATTTTTGATGTTGTTATTGTTGTTGTCATTGTCATCCTTGTCTATATAGGGTCTCACTATGTCAATTTAGCTGGCCTAGAACTCTCTATGTAGATCATACTGGCCTTGAATTCATACAGACCCACCTGCCTCTGCCTGCAGAGTTCTGGTATTAAAGGTCTATACCACCATGCCTGGCTTGTCTTTCTAGTTTTTATTGCAATGGTTTCATGAGGTTGCATTACACAGATAAAAGATCAGCCCAAAGTATACAAACATGTATTCTGTGTTACTTTATTTATATTGATATCTATATACTTATTGATAACTATATATTTATGTTTGTGTATATACACAGTATATAGATAGATAGATAGATAGATAGATAGATAGATAGATAGATATACAGTGTGTGTGTGAGTGTGTGTATACATACACACATAGTGGGATTCAGAAGAGTCTAGCTTTAGTCTATTTTCAACAATGAAAATAAATACTACCATGATTTCTTCAATAATACAAATTATTGAAATACAATTAATCCTATTTCTTCAAAGGAAAAAGTTTATTCTCATGAAGCAATGGCTTCTATAGGATCTCAGAGTGAGTGGTTTCCGTACACTCTTGGTAATGCATAAAACTATGCATAATAAAATTAGGCTTATTAACAACAAACTTCTTTTTAATATATTGTCCTTTGGTGAAAGCAAATTGGGTTTGTTTATTCTCTCTTGTAAATTAACAAATTTTGTGCTTTTAAATTTCTAATTCTCTTGTATATTAGCTCCTTTAGTTTTAAATCTTCTAGGTATTTGGAAAAAGTAGACTACCTTTCTTCCTTGATGAGTGGTAAAAGGATTAAGACTACAGGTTTCTTGGAAATACAGTTTTGATCACTTTTCTAAGTGAGAAAATATCAGTCTAACTTCTACTATCTATTTACTTATCTATTATCTTTATTTAGCAATTGCATGTCTAGCTATCTGTCACCTAACGTGTGTGTGTGCGTGCGTGTGTGTGTGTGCAATTGGTACACAGTATGTGTTATTTAAATGTACCTGTTGTTATTGTTACTTTATTAAATACCATATTTAATAACAAACTTCTAAACAAGACTTTTCAAGCATGGTTACTTGGGAACTCTAGACACTGATAATGATGACATTTCTGGAAATGGCTCAACAACATAAATTTTCAGTATGTTACAACGTCTGATTATTCACTTTGACTCTGGCTAAGAAGATGATGTGTTTTGGTCTCTATTAAGATTACCACCTTCAACCCCCACCGGCTGAGTTTCCATACTGAATGATAGTGGAGATTAGTGCATACTACAGGAGAGAGGCAGGAGAGGATTACTAAACACAAAGAAGTTTTGCTCCTGGGTCAAATCTAGAATCTAGAATCTTTGGAGAACTATCCATTCAGTTTTATAGACCATGTTTGCTCTTGAGATGTTTGCTTTCTTAAGGCTCACTGTATATTCTAGGGACGATGTCGGATGTACAGCTGGCAAAGATTTTCCTTTATTCTGTAGGCTTTTTCTTTGTTCAATTAACAGTTTTCTTTTTCATTTTCTTTTTTTTTTTTTTGGTTTTTCAAGACAGGGTTTCTCTGTGTAGCTCTGGCTGTCCCGGAACTCACTCTGTAGACCAGGCTGGCCTCGAACTCAGAAATCCACCTGCCTCTGCCTCCCAAGTGCTGGGATTAAAGGCCTGCACCACCACTGCCCAGCAATTAACAGTTTTATTTGCAGTTCAGAAGCCTTTCAATTTCATGAGACCTCATCTGTTGACTGTTGGCCTTCTCATCTATAACCAGAGTTCTATTGAGAAAGTCCTTAACTCTGCCTGTGTGGGGTGTGTGTGTGTGTGTGTGTGTGTACTCACTATTTAATCTTCTAGTAGTTCCAAGGCTAGCACTGAGATCTTAGATCCATTTTGGGTTATTTATTTAGTTAGTTTTACAAATGAGAAAAAGAGGATCTAGTTACATCCTTATGCACGCACACGGTTTTCCAAGAGCCATTTGTTGAAGGTGCTCTCTTTTCTTGAATGTATCTTTTTTGTTTCTGCATCACAAATCAAGTGACTGTGATTGCATGGATGTGTACCCAAGTCCACTATTTTGTTTCATTCATCTATGAGTCTGTTTTCACCAGCACCATGTTGTTTTTATTACAACACGTGAGGTCATTCCATTTTCCAGTATCATCAATTTCTTTCTTTCTTACTAGTATCCATTTATTTCCTTTTCTTGATGTATTGATTTAGCTAAGACTCCAAGCACTACACTGAATAGGTTTGGGGAGAGTCGGCATTCTTTCATTGTTCTTAGTTCTTGTAGAATATTTGTTTTTCTCCATTTATTGTAATGTTAGCTGTAGGGCTGTCTTAGCTTTTGTTAAGACATGTTCCATTCATCTCTTATCCTTCTGGCAAAGATAGTCTATATCCATTGAGATGATTTATGATTTCTGTATTTGATACTATTTATATGATGAAATATATTTACCAATTTATGTGTGTTGAATTATCTCCACATTTCTGAAATGAAGCCAGGTTGATCATGGTGTGCTGGCTGCTTTTATGACAACCTGACACAAGCTAGAGTTACCAAAAAGAAGGGAATCTCAATTGAGAAACTGCCTCCATAATATCTAGCTGTAGAGAATTTCCTTAATTAGTGATTAATGGAGGAGGGCCCAGCCCATTGTGCTCGGTTCTATCCCTGGTCTGGTGGTTCTGGGTTCTATAAGAAAGCTATGTCAAGCAAGCCAGCAAGCAGCACACCTCTATGGGTTCTGAATTTGCTCCTACCTCCATGAGGAGCACAATTCTGTTTGAGTTCTTGTCCTGGTTTTCATCAATGATGGAATGCAATATGGATGTATAAGTTAAATAAATACTTTTCTCCCCAACTTGCTTTTTGGTGATGGTTTCTCATTACAGCAATAGAAACCCTAACTAAGATGCATGGTAAATGATCTTTTTAATGGGTATTTTTAGTTGGTTTGGACTTTTTTGTTGAGTAATTTTGCATTTATGTTTGACAGGGAGCTTGATTTACAATTTCTTTTGTTGTCTCTTTGTCTGGTTTTGGAGCTAGGATAATGCTGGCTTTGGGAGGAATTGAGAAATGTTACTTTTTCATTTTATATTATAATTGGTAAAATATTGGTCTTGGTTCTTCTTTGAATGTCTAGTGAAATTCTGTACAGAATCCATCTGAACTTGGGCTTTTTATTAGTTGGGAGATTTTTAATTTCTACTTAAACATCAATCCTTATATGTCTAAACTATTTACTTCACCTTGGCTTAACTTTGATAGGTCATATCCATCTAGAAATTCATCTATTTCTTGTCTAGTGGAATAAAAAAATTAAGATATGTCTTACTTTCTTCTCTATTGTTGTGACAAAACACTATGATTGAGGAGATTTATAAAGGAGAGCCTTTAATTGGGCTTGCAGTTTCAGAAGAATGGAGTCCATGAGAGTGGAGCAAAGGCATAGAGGCAGGGACATGTGATAGCCCACCTCTTGAACATGAGTAAGAGACAGACAAAGGCACACTGAGGATGGTACAAGTCTTTTAAAACTTCAAAGCCCACTCCCAGTGACACACCTCCACACCTCTTAATCCTTCCTGGACAGTTTCACCAACTGGGAATGGACTATTCAAACATATGAGCCAATGGAGATTGTTTGCACTCAAACTACCACATTCCACTCCTTGTCCCCTATTGGCTTGTGGCCAAATCATAATACAAAATACATTTAGTCCAACTTCAAAAGTCCCCATAATCTTTCATAGTCTCAATAAGCCCAACGTCTAAGACTCTTCTGAGGCCCAAAGTGATCTCTTAATTGTAATATCCTATAAAATCTAAAATCAAATTGCATACTTCCAGCATATGATGGCACCAAATATACATTCCCATTGGGAAAGCGGCCAATGGGACATAGTAAGAAGAAAAGAAATTAAAATGTAATAGAACCAGAATTCTAAAAAGACTGTATGGTGTGTGTGTATGTGTGTAGTCGGGGAGGAGGAGGGCAGCAGGGCATTCTTAGTCAAAACGAAATTCTAAAGCAATGTATAGGAAACAACCTGAAGGCAGAGTTCTACCTTAAACCATGACTGGCATTGAACAAATATAATTAAATATAAAACAAGGAGCTTCTAACATATAATAGTGAGCTAAGTATGAAAAAATACTACAAAAATGTTCTTAACCCTAAATGACCAACTTCAGTACACATTTCATCATACATAAGCAATATCTTAATTATAAAATATTTGAAAGCTAAAAGGTTACACTATAGGATAAACTACAACTTGGGTTCTTAAGAAATTTGGCAAATTAAACATGCTAATATAATCCATAGCCATAGCAATTTTACTATATAATCATTTGGAAATGTGGAAATATGTAGCTCACCCAGCAGCTATGTAGCATGTCACAGATTATTTAAAAACTACATTACTATATCGTATATCTAAAAAAAAGAAAAGAGAGAATTAGAATCACATAGATCACTTTTCCTGGAGCAAACTCATCCTGTATTTACAATAAACACTCCATGTATTATCTTAGGGAGGCTTCTACTACAGTGATTGCAAACTGGTCCTCAAATCTAAGTGTCAAAACACAAAGTGGTTTCCTTCTGAGCTCATAGCAATCTGGTGCCTGCTGCGAAGTCTTCTTCTTGGAGCTACATCATCTGAAGCTCCCAGCTTTCCAGGCTGATGTAACAAATACGAAAGCTAAAGGATGTTGATTAAGTAGCCTCAGCTTGAGGTTAAACCTGTCTATCTTTTTCATTAACTTACCTCGGCCAGTGACCTGCAAAGGAGGATGGATACTGTCTTGAATCAGAATGGATACTTTGGGACACCCTTGCTGGTGTGGGAATGACCGAAAGACCTTCCATGGGTAGAAATCCATCTGCACACCATCTGTTTTCACACACATTGGCATTAGGGACAAACAACTGCACCTTGATTGGCATCTTTGGTATTTTCTTTCCTTGATTCTTTAGGAAACAAAGTAGCATTTTCTTAGAGCTTACAGGTTATTTTAAATAATTTCCTCATCACAAGTTACTCTTGAAATAGTGTGAAATTAGTAGCAGCTATGAACAAGCTTCCCCTTCGATCTCAGCCTCTAAAATTTGGATGTAAAACACAGCAAGGAATGGTAAGGTAGGGAGAGCTGCCACAGCCCCAGGACGGAGGACATTTTCAGTGGGTTGGTCAAGTATGGCCCAGAGCCATTTGAAACGTCAAGCAAAGCCTTACCAAGTGTAGATACAGTGGCTCTAATTGAACAATCTGAATACAAAAGAGTAATATTTTTGGTAAATATCTTTTAAACGGCTTACTTATGTGCACATGAGTGTCTGTGTGTGTCAAATGAGTATGGGTAGCTGTGGAGGACAGAAGAAGAAAATGGAGCTGGAGTTACAGGTGTTTGTGAGCTGCTTTGTGTGGGTGTTAGCAAGCAAATCTGAGTCCTCCGAAAGCGCCGTAAGTGCTCTTAACCACAGAGTCAGCTCCCAGCCTCAAAATATCCATTTTAATCTTTATTAGAAAATATCCTCTGCTTTGAAACTGACGTTAAGGACTCAAGAAGGAAATAACTGGGAAGGGAATTCGAGCAGACTTTTGTCTGTAGCGTTCTGTTTGAAATGAGGTGAAAACAAGCTAATAAAAGCGCTTAGCTAAACCGGAAAGTGGTGGCGCATGCCTTTAATCCCAGCACTTGGGAGGCAGAGGCGGGTGGATTTCTGAGTTCGAGACCAGCCTAGTCTAAAGAGTGAGTACTAGGACAGCCGGGGCTATACATAGAAACCTTGTCTCGAATAACCAAAAAAAAAAAAAAAGCGCTTAGCTGGTGACCTGATAATGCATAAGCGCAGCAATGAAGAAAGGGACACACAAGGCCAGCGGAGTAGATTTCAACAGCACAGAACCATCAGAATGTCTGATGTCTCACCACGGAGGACCCAGAGCATGGAGACTTCTTCCCAACTCTGACTTCTCAACTACTCCTTACTTTTTCCTCTCTGTGAGAAAATAGAATCCCCCATTTAAAAAACATGTCAGAATTCATGCATGCAGATGACCATTGTTTCATCGGTTAATTTTATCTATAATAACTTTGCATATATATTTATATATCCTTCAATGCCAGCATCATATTCTTTGGAGTGGTGACAAATCAATGGTCCAAAGAAAATAATTTAATTGAAGTCACCAAATGTCATTCAAAGTCATGTTTGTTGCCTAAAGCAAGTTACTGAGATAATACATGTTACTTTGGATCTTAAAGTATATATAAATTATATCTCGTTATGTTCATAAATGTAATTTTATTTCCCTTTCACACAGTTATTAAAGGCACTTCATCCAACTGTTCTGAGCAAAGAGAGATAGATGGTTTTGATGCTATTTATAGATACCAGTCAGTAGAGACCCCATAAAAGCTGCTATATTTACTTCAAATTCCATTTTTAAAATCATACCTTTTTATTACAACAAATGTTCTGTTTGAGTATTCTAGTCAAATAACACCATATATTATGCTACATTTCTCAAATCTTCCACCATTAAAAAAAAATCATATTAATTTGTATTTCTACTCTCTCACAAATAAACTGGCTAGATTAAACACCATTTCGATTTTCTAGGCAATTAGCACTAAAAGATACTTGGAAATATTGGAGTAATTGGTATAATGTTGGTAGTGCTTTGAAAGTGCATGAAGTGGAAGAGATAAACAACAGAATCCTAACCAATGTCTGGCTCTCAAAGCTACACTGAAATCGGAAGTGATAGAAAAGCCTAGCTGAGTATTTGGTGTAGTCCTTTCCCATGAGGCATCAGGGCCTTCTCATTCAGACCCGGGTGGCCTTCCTGGATGTCCTGCAGATTGTCTCTCAAATCTACAGCAAAATCAGGTCCTGAAATCCCCCCTCCCCAAAGAAGCCCTTTAGCTTCTCCCTTACAACTGCTGCAACTCAGCAGTATCTGATCACAGCCACAAGATAGGAGAGAAAGCCCTGTGCACACAGTAAAGCAGCAAGAGGAAGCTTCACCCTTTCCTTCCCCAATTTGTGTTTGAGGAAATCCAGGACAGGCTTGGAGCCCTGACTTCCTGGATGAAGCATACAGATCTGAATTCCAATAGATGTGTAGTAAACTGTACGGTGGCCACACCATGATTCATTCAACCACCTTCTCCAAGTTCTTGCCACATTTAAAGGTTTGTGATCAACAGTACAGTTCACGTGTTTGTGGACAAGTGCATAAAGATGCCAAGCTGGGATTCCTAAGAAGTCAGAGCAATTCTTCCTTTCAGTAGATACATAGAAGATATGTAGAGGACTCCCTCCCTCCCTCCCTTCCTCCCTTCTTCTCTCCCTCTCTTTTACTGTTTTCCTTTCTGTCTTCCTTTGTAGTGTTTCTGTTTGTGCATGAGCACGAGTGTACACAAGTGCAGGTGTTTCTGGATCTCAACTGGGAGTTGATCTGGTGTCTTCCTTGGTTATTCTCTGCTATATTTACTGAGGCAGGGTCTCTCAATGACTTCAGAGGTCATAGATTCCACGGCTCTAACTGTCCACCTTGCCCTGGGGATTCCTGTCTCTGCATCCCTTCCCAGGTCTGGGAATCCTGGTGCCACCTTGCCTGCTTGTGCAAATGTTTTATGCTTCATTGAGCCATTACCCCAGCTCTTTCTCTTTTTACAAGTTTGTGTTTATTGCGCTCATGAAAACTCCGTGTACGTGTTGTATAGTTCGAACTTTGCTTTTCCCTGATTCTCCCATGAAAAACAGAATATTTGTTGTCCATTTTTATTTTCTTTATTTTCAACCCAGTCTTATTGTTTTTCTAGCCATATAGATATTTGGAATATGACATATTATCAGACTTTTTCTCTGTATCCTTTTTTGTGGTGCTAGGAATCAAACCCAGAGTCCTGCGCATGCTAAACAACTTATCTACCACCGAATTGTATCCCTGTCCCCCTTTATTAACCTTCTGATAGCATTGTTACTACATATATTTTTCTCTAACCATGCTTTTGTGAAAGGAATATATACTTAGTTAAAGATAATATTTTCTAAGTTTCTGCCATATTTCAATGTTTCTTCTCTAACTGAAAGTATAAATATTCTTGTGTAGGTTCTTTTTTTAAAAAAGATTTGTTTATTTATTGTATGTAAGTACACTGTAGCTATCTTCAGACACTTTTTCTTCGCACTTTTTCTTCTCGCTCTGGCCGGATCGCTCTGGCCCGCTGGAGCTCTCTTCAGACACCCAGAAGACGCATACAGAAGGTTGTGAGCCACCACGTGGTTGCTGGGATTTGCACTCGGGACCTTCGCAAGAGCAGTCAGTGCTCTTAACCGCTGAGCCATCTCTCCAGTCCATGTAGGTTCTATTTTAGTACCTTATTTTCACATTTTGTTCATATTAAAACATCGCTTAAGAATGGGTTCAAAGACGGAACTGTAGCGACCAAGCAACTTTTGAGTTTGAGAATTTTATCTGCGGACCACAGCCACCATGTCTCTCATCAGAACATCCGCCCTAAATATTTTCATCATATCAGAAATAATGCAATATTCCCCTTTAAAACTGTGAGTATAAAGTCTACCTTTACTCTAATGGAATTAATTAAATGCATTGCCCCAGCGCGCCCTCTCACCCTCTTTGTTGCCCTCTCTGTCTCTGTCTCCCTCTCTCTCCTTTTATTGAGCACACATTGGCTAAGGTCGGACAGAGGCACAGGGGCACTGGTTACTGGTTACAGCATTGAGTCTCCCACAGGGCGTTTCTAAACGCAGCGAGAATACTTTACTTCTCAGAGCCAAGCTCTCCAGGGTTTATAGATGGAAACTTTATAGTAGTGGAGTAATTTTTCGCACACTTATCATTATTTCAATTAGCAACGAGAAGAAAAGGCATGAAGGAATTCTCCACGGAAGACTTCTTGTCCTCCTGTGGGAAAACATAAGAAATCTCTAATTCTGCTTCCTTCTGTCCCCACTCCTGTGTTTGTGGTTGATATGGAGGAAGGAAGTGTTGAGGGGAGGTGCAGAAGTTGGTTTTTTCAAGTTTTTACAACTAAATGACTTAGGGCGCTGGATTTTTCGTTTGCTACAGAAACAACTGCAAATGGATATTTATATAGCCTTAGGTCAGACCTAAGAGCTTAAGAGTTTATTTTTAGGTCTCTGCTTGGCCAAGGGGGAAGTATGGTAAATGAACCTTAAGTTCTTACATGGGCATGCAGCTGGACTCAAAATATTTTAGAAGGCTGACCGGAGGCCCTTGAGATAAATCAGCTTTATTACAGAGCCCCAAACAGTGACAATATTACTTCTGTTTGTTTGGCTTTTTCTCTTCCTTTTTTCTCCATTCTTACTTTCACTTTTAATACTTGTGGGCCGAACATTTTCTGAAGATAAAAATAAATTACTTTTAAGAAATATAAATACAAAACCTCGTAACTTGAGCTAATCAGTGCTAATGTGCTTTCTAGGGTGAAGGCCCCCAGACAAGATGGCTATTCAGGCTAGTATTTGAGACATGAAGCAGCGTCAATTGCACACCAATTTTAAGGCTACGTGTGAAAAAAGACCATAAAATAAATCAATATAATGAAAATAATTAATTATCGAAATGGTAACCCTTAGAAATAATTGGTTAAATCAAATGTATTGTTAATTTATACCTGTTCTTTTTTTTAAATTTTATTTATTAATTATATTTTCCGGTGTCCTTTGTTTTGCTCTGTTTTGAAATAGGATCTCACTATGCAACCTAATGAGCCACAAACTTACAGAGAGATGAGCCTGCCTCTGCCTCCCCTGCAGTAATTAAAGGTATGGGCCAGCACACCAGGCATCTGGCTCACCAGGCAATCTCCTTTTAAAATGTGACAAACTTTAATTACATACTGAAGTCACAAGATCTTTGCTCCATAATGTGATGTAGCACAAGAATTAAAAGCCAGGCTCTTAAGTAAATTCACCTGGGTTCAAAGTCGGCTGCTGCTGTTACACCAGTTAGGAGATTTTGGTCAAGTCACAAACGACCTGTGTTACAATTTATCTATCAATGTGAACATGAACTCTGCAGTGCCTGGCACAAAGAAGAAATTCAGAGAAAGGTGCTTGAATTATTCTGTCTGCAGAATCCAGGGACTGGGAGGCCTTTTTAGTTCTGCTCTGTGTGAGAAACAGAAAACAAGTTTAAATTGGGAATTTACAGGAGTGATACTTCCCTCTTTCTCCCTACCCCACCTTAATGCAGCTAGCTAATCCCACTGAGATGAAATCAACCCTTATTTTTAGAATGACCTAGCTATCTTTAAGATTTGTAGATAACTATTGAATAGAAATCTCTTTTTAACATTTCTAGCTGAGCCCAATTTTTCAAACAGGCCAATGCAATTAGAAAACAATATATGTGTGTCCTTGCCATTGACAGCTTTTAGTTTAAATAGATGGCTGGCATTGAATATGGACAAGATCACACGTCTCTAATGCTCCTGACAGAGAGCTAGCTTCAAAGCAAACATTGCTTCTGTTGAGCTTCTGCTACCCACTAGACCTTACTCTGGATGTTTGGTTTATCTCACCTCTCTTAAGTTTACATAACGATAGCACTTGTTGAAAGCTACATAGCCAATAGGAGGCAGAAATTAGTCGTAACTCCAAGAACCTTTGGACAGGTATGCTGAGGGGTGTGCTAGTATTCCTTGGGCAAATCTCCACAGGCTTGCATAGCAAAGACCCCGCCCTGTGAAGAGAGGACTTCTTTCACAGAAGAGCTCTTACAGGGGTGGAAAAGACTCTCATTACAGTCTTCACATTGTGTCTGCTAGAACATGGCTTGAGAAATTAAGTTATTTTCATCGTTTCTTCCAGTCCAATGAGTATGATGTTTTGGGGCTGAACAAAAGCCCACATTCATTTATTACTGATCTCAAAATGGGTAATGCAACCCTTAAGTACACAGTTACTGCTGGCTTAATGGTTGTTGAGTGGATATGATGTGTGTATACTGAAGCTTTTCCCAGCCAGAAGTTGTCATCCAAACTACCAAATGCATTTGATCACTTCCTCAATTATTCCAAGTATGCATGTAGAAAATACCAACCTGGATCCAAACAAGAAGGGCTGAATCACATACAATGGATGCTTTAGGACAAGGAGATGTAATCACCTCTTGGCATTCCACAGAGAACTATACTCGGGTTAACCCAGAGTCTTTCAGAACTACCTTGAATTCAGTCAGGCAGGATTGCTGAGCCAAAGCTACTCCTACGCTCTTTGTATTGGCTTCTGAACTAAGAAAGCAAAAACCTTTTAAACATTTGCTTTAAAACACACACACACACACACACACACACACACACACACACACACACACAAAGACTCTGTGGTCAAAACTATGTACCACAAAATGCCTGAAATGTTTATAACATGATAACACAAAAGGATTGGGATCTGTGCTTCAGATGATAGGAGTTAGTGCCTCAGGTCGAAGAACTCTGAGAAGGCCCAGAAGAGATTAGATGCCTGTTTTGGTGTGTAGTATGGCCAATACCAAACTGATTGAGATAGCATTAATGATGCTGGGGAGCGTATGCTCAGGAATCCAAAGACTTCCACACCCAAAAGGATGCAGCAGACTCAAGGGCCAGCAGCCAGAAAGGCAGCTGTCGGAGCTTGTTCAGACCAGATCTCAGAGTCATACATAGTTAGGAAAAAAATAAAATCAAGTCTATCAATAAGGAGGACTAAGGAACGGGAAGGCAAGGTTGACGTTCAGATGGGTGCTATGTATTTTAAGGAAAAATTTGTTTTATTAAATCTATTGAGAAGTATTAGAATAAATTAGACTTGCAACTGGGAGCCCGTGACTCATGAGGGGTGTAGAAGGGGAAGGACTGAGAATGGCATTGAGTAAGTCCACTGCAAAGTCTGACTGGCTGCTGGGATGATGTTCCTGCTGTCTATGGTAACGTCTCTGTTATCTGTGGACCTCAAAACTCTGCCTCCACCCCTGCCCCTCATCTTATCGTGACTAGAGAAGGGGAACCACATAACATCCCCAAGCTGGGACCTAGAAGACATTCTCAGACTACCCAACATTCACTTTGACCGGAAATAGAGTAGCTTCCCACACTGTGTATTTCAGGAGTATTTTCATGGACTATTTACCCAGAGATATTCATTTGGGAAATAAGGTATCACTAACCCGTAGAACAAAGCACAGACTTGGTGTTTCTTCAACACTTTGTCACATCAAGTATAATTTAGAAATTCTTTGTAAAAAATGTTTTAAAATCATAAAGTAACCAACCACATGTCTGTAAGATAGACAAATTACATGATTTAAAGCCATAACTTAAACTGTATGAATAAAAAGCACATGGAGTTCTCTTAGCGCCCAAAACCAAGAGAAATGGAGAACTTAGTGTTCTCCTCAGAGTGCCTTTGTAAAAATGATGTCATGTGCCAATCAGTGCACAATGTCCGGGTGTCACAGTCTGAGACACATGGTTCCTTTATAAGACTTGATTACTGTGCCAAATCTAGGAAAGGAGGAAGAGGTAATTACCTTCAGTGAATAGTAAACTAGTAAGCTGTGGCCTAGAGGAGTGAAAGACAAAGTGAACTGCTGAGCAGAGAGACGATCTGATCAGAGCTCTGACAAGCTGGCAGAGGCCACAGAAGGACCTGGGACAGAGCTTTAGCAGAAAAAGCATCAGTCTGGCAGGTTGCTGTAAGAAAATACCACACATTGGGCTGATTATACACAGCTGAAATTTATTTTCATAGTTACAGAAGCTCAGAAGCCCAAGAGGAATACAATGGGATATTCGGTGGACAGTGATGACCAGTGTTTGGTTGGTGGATGGTACCTACTCTCTACGTCCTTACATGGCAGTAGAGAAAAGCAAACTTCTGGGGGTACTTCTGTATTAGGAACTTGTGGTGGTTTGAATATGGTTGGCCAAAGGAGTGGCACTATTAGGTGTGGTCTTATTGAAGTGGGTGTGGCCTTATTAGAGGAAGTGTGTCACTGTGGGGGTGGGCCATGAGACCCTCTGCCTAACCACATGGGAGCCAGTCTTCATCTAGCCATGTTCAGATGAAGATGTAGAACTCTCAGTCTCCCCTGCACCATGCCTGCATGGACACTGCCATGCTTCCCGCCTTGATGATAACGGACTGAACCTCTGAACCTGTAAGCCAGACCCAGTTAAATATTGTCCTTTATAAGAGTTGTCTTGGTCATGGTGTCTCTTCACAACAATAGAAACCTTAACAAATACAGAACTGTTCCATTATATGTCTCCTTCCTGACATTTGAGCTTCCGAAGGACCTTACATTTCGTTGTATCACTTCTGGGTTAAAATACCATCAAACAAATCTGGAAGAACACAGACTCTCAGACCAGAACTGCCATTAATGAACCGGCATAGAGAGGTGGTATTACATTTTTCTGAGCTCAGGAATTAGGACTCTTTCCCAATGACAACTTGGTTCCAATACAGTCATTTTAAGTAGGAACATGACAAGATTCTAATTATATTTTTAAAAATCTCTTAGAGTCAGAGACAAGGCTGAAGTAATGGGGGTAAGTTAAGCAAAACAATTAATTCCTGGAGAAGGTTTGGAGGAAAAGTCTGCTCTAATCAAAACAATCTAATTTTATGCACATTCCCACTGTGTACATTATACCTGGTTCCATTTTTAACTCGAAGTTAGTGATTCCCACTGCAGACATCTATTTTAGACTGGACCACTCTAATTGGCTCTCCTGAATTCTGTGTCCTTTCGGAATGTGAGTTGGTGTGATTAACTTCACTTATCCTTAACTAAGGTATCTCACTGCACTGGAGGGTTCACGGCCACTGGATTGTTTTGCCATTTACACTTGCTTTATCCTCTGTCATAAACAATAGCTGAAAAATAGACATTTTATGGAAATAATGAGCCCTCAAAGAGGTGGTTTTGGTTTTTTGTTTGTTTGTTTATTTGTTTTTTTGTTTTTTGGGGTTTTTTTTTTTTTTTTTTTTTTGGTTTTGGTTTTGTTTTGGTTTATTAGCATTTTGCTGCTGACATCTGCCAGTCTGCTTGGTAGTACATAACAATAAATATCTTTCTTGTTTGGAAATGACAAATTTCAATACGACTTCACTTTTCAAAATGCATCTGGGTGAGAATGAAATGCACAGAATACATATCACAGATACAATACACATAAGAGAGTGTCACCTGACTCTCTTGACATAGCTTTTTGAACCATTTTAGTAGTGAGAAAGAAAATGTATAGAAATTACCACAGGCAGCTGACAACAGCTAAGCTCAATGTATAAGTCCTTGGTTTTGGAGAATGGCATGAGTGTCTTAGGGTGGGGGAGAGAGAGAAGGAAATGATGGCACAGGAGCCAGAAACAAAGGTGCTGCCATGGACCCAAGATGATCAAAACATCTTTTCCTTCCACTTTTTTCTTAATTTCTAGAATTAAATACAAATTACTAGAGGTTGATCCTACATGATAATGATCAGTGCTGTTCACAAATTTTGGGTTCTCTCCTCAAGCATTTGAGAAGTTTCCTGTCTTTATTAGTCGGAAAGAACCTATTTAACTCATTTTGATCAAGAAAGTGTCCAAGGAAAGGTTTTATTTTTGAGATAGAGTCTCACAGGCTGGCCTTGAACTTCTGATTCTCCTGCCTCCATCTCCCCAGTCCTCCACCAGTTGAGAAGAACTCCCAGAGGCAATGGTTTCCTTCCGTGAGGAGCCTGGTGCTGGTTCAAGCTGATCTCTACCAGCATACTAGAACCAGCGACAGACAGGTAGGTACAGAGTGTAGGCAATAAACATGTGTACTATTCTACAGCAAAACCAATAGGACTTAGATAAAGGAAATTAAAAAGCTAGATATAACTACCATCAGTGAAGAATTCTGAGATGGTGTTAGTGGTTAGGGGCCAAGTGCTAGAGAGAGAATGTCCCTTGAGACCAGAATTACGGTGACACTTGTGACATGGCAGCGGACACTTGTTGTAACTACTTCTTTTGATGACACAAGAAGTAGAACAGGTATCTGTAGAGTGTGGGGTGTGATAATGAAGAAGATATGACTCAGGAAGATATGACTTTAGACACAGCCAAAGAGTTTACAAACAATGGTATATCAGGAAAGAAAGTAAAAACTACCCCAAAATCATACCTTTTGAGATAACAGAGGCAACTTCATCTCTCTAATAATAGGAAAAAGATGCAACTAAAGTCCTCGAGGCAAAATCCTAACAGTATTGTCCTAAGGATAGGCATACCATTGGGTTATAATCTGCCTTGGGTCTCCCTTGATGCACATCCTGGAATGCTAACTTCCAGTGTCTCAAAATACATTTCTACTTGGGAATTCTGCCTCTGATGATGTTACTAAGTCAAAATGAAGCCCTAACCCAATGTAAAGAGTTGACTATCCCCCCACTCCAATGTAGTTGAGTCAACTCAATCAACTGAGGGCCTGAATAGAACAAAAGACAGAGGGAAAAGGAGTAGTTTCCCCCTTTATTCTCAGTCTCACTGCATAGTCTGGGACATCAGTCATTTATTCTAGGAATGGGGTTTAGATATCTCTGGGTTCTCACCAATCTAGATGCAGACTTCATTGAAGATTACATTGGACCACCTTGTTCCTGAGACTGAAGCTTTTCATGGCAGAGAATAAGACCCTTCATCCTATGTTTTGTGTTAGCTAATTCAGATGGATAGATAGATAGATGGATAGATAGATAGACAGACAGACAGATGGTAGATAGAGTGATGATAGATAGATAGATGATAGATAGATGATAGACAGATACCTTTTGAGATAAGAGGCAACTTCATAAATCAGAGATAAGTAGATATTAAATAAATTGATGATAGATACATAGCTGTAGATCTCGCATCAATTCTGTCTCTTTGAAGAAAACTAAGACACCAGAATCTATACACATAGAGACGGTCATGTGAGAAACACAGCCAGAACACTACCATCTGCAAACTACATGGAGAAGACTGAGAAAATCTCTCCCTATAACTTCATTTTAGACTTTCATGCTTCAGAGAGTGAGAACTCAGATTTCTCTCTCTTGAACCACTCATGTAGGGTCCACTGCCATGGTAGTCTTAACAACTAATTTAAAGGGAATGGCCATTCCACTACCTAATGGAAAAACATGTGCTGAATATGAGAGAGAGAGAGAGAGAGAGAGAGAGAGAGAGAAAGAGAGAGAGAGAGAGAGAGAGACCCACCCAAGAACCGTGTCAAGAAAAGATCTTTGTGCACATCTAGCTATTTGAATCAAATGGGCAAACAGCTGTGTTTAACAGCTTGGCAGGAAGCAGCTGGATATATATACAGCCATTTAACTGAAGAAAATTCACTACAGATGCAGTTTACAGAGGTGTGTCAGTGTTAAGGTGCTAATTAGGGACAATGGGTCTCTCAGGAACCAACAACCAGAGAGCCTCACATTCTAGAACTCAGTGGCAAAGGGATGGTACTGAGTGGTGGATCTAGGCTAAGTCTGGAGCCAGGCAAAAAAGGTACCAAACAGGAACTAGAAACAGCAAGACAGCCGTTGCAAAGACTACTGCAAGGCTGGAAAAGGGAGCTCCCTTCAGTCCTACCCTTGTGTTTTGGTTTTGGTTTTTTGTTGTTGTTTTTGTTTTTATCACCTCTGACTTCCATTCACAACCAACAAAATGGAGAGAAAACAAAAACAATATTGTCAGCCCCTGGGGCATGAGGTGTACTGGTTCCTTTTTGCCAACTTGACACAAAGTAGAGTCACTTGGGAAAGAGAACCCAATTCAGGAATTGCCTCTTATCAGGTTGACCTATGGAAATAATAGAGGGGAAATTTCTTGGTTAATAATTGATGTGGGCAGCCTATCACACTGTGGGTGGTGCCATGGCTGGGAAGGCAATCTTGGGTTGTATAAGAAAGCAGTGTTCATCCATGATTCAGTATCTGCTTCTGGGTTACTGCTTGATGACTTGCCTTCAAGTCTCTTGATGAGGTACTCTAACCTGTGAGAAGAATTAAACCATTTCCTCTCCAAGTTGTGTTTAGTCATCGTTTTATCATAGGAAAAAAAAACAAATAAACAAAAACTAGAACATACACAATAAAGTGGGAAAAGAATAGTCTTCATAGACATAAAGTTACTAAATCTTGAAAAAGTTATACTGCCAAATAAAGAATAGACTTTGATCAAAGAAATGACCCTGAGGCCTCCATTGCTCCATGCATCAAAAGCAGAACAACTTCTCATGGCTTTTACATGAACAATTTTAGTCTAATCAAGCAAATACTTCATATCTCCCAATGACTACCCCTTTAATCCCACAGTCTCACTCAGTTTCCCTGGATTTGTGGTCACCTGTGACTTCCTCTCTTTCCCCTTCTGAGTGGGTGTTTAGCATCAAACTGTCATGGCTCTCTGCCTTCTGTCAGCAGAATAGGGGAGATGTGGCTTTGTTTTAATATTTACTCATTCTATGGCTTACAAGAAACCATACTGAACTTCCATGTTTGTGACTGGATGATACTTGAGTGTTTTTTCTTTTCTTCAGTGCGGCAGTGAGAGAACATGTTGTGTGGGAAGAAAAAAAGAACAGAATGTTTACTAACCAGATAATTGGCAGGTAGCAGACATCAGATATGTTCTTGTTCTTTTATTTTCCCATCTGATTGAATTTAGCTGGTAGCACGGTTTGCTTTAACAAATAAAATGTAGCCTGGATCAGTTTTATGTGGAAGCTTTAAAAAGCAGTGTGGAATTTATCACCCTCTCTCTTTTTCTCCATCCTTTATTGGCATGTTGACCTGTCTGCTCCATCCGATTGGGTCACAGAAGGGTTCTACAATACACAGAAGTGATGGAAATGGACCATGAAAAAGGGTGAATTCAGTTGCTTGAAATCCCTGGGCATTTACAGGGTTGTATCATCTTACGCCAGCTGATCTTGACTGGTTAAGCATAGACATTGCACAGCTCCTTTAGAACTAACTGCTAAAGAGGACACAGTAACTTTAGAATCTTCACTATCAAGTCCTCTATGGTTGCTCCTCAGGCTCATCTGTGGTAACTGAGAAAAAGAAGCAGTCTAGTCCTTTCCAGGCTCTAGTCACCCCGTGCCCAATCACTTCTCTCTCCTGGGTTTCATTGTATATTGGAACTATATAACTTGATTTTGAGTTTTACAAGAAAGAGCTCACTGTTAAGAGATTATCTGAGTCTCAGAAGAGACACACTGAGCTCATGCTTCTGAAAAATGTTGGAACTGAAGACTTGGGGGCTTTGAATGTGTACTAAGTACATCTTGAAATGTTATGACTTAAAAGTAATATGTTCAAATGTCAAATTAGCAAAGGTAGATATTTGGCTTGATAGATGCAGAATTAACTAAAAGACTCTGGGAGTTTGGCCCAACTATGGAGTACAGACCCACCCCTCCACAGGTTGAAGTTCCCAACTGAATATACTTGAGACAGTGAGAAAGTGAGCACACCCCCAGTATTGATCCACTCTACATCTCAATAATGCCTCAATGAGACAAGATGCCTCCAGCTCCTCCAGCCATGCCTTCCCCACTATGGTACTGGGAATCAAAACCAGCCCTTCCCTTGATCAGCTATTTTGTCAAGTCAACAAGAAAAAGTAACTAATCCAGTCACCTAAGACCAGAGTGTGGAGGTTGAAGAGAGGAGTAGAGTGACAAACCAGTCTGGATGACACCAACCATCATGAGTAAAGGAAGTGTGAAATTTATCCTCAACTGCATGCTTTTCGATACATTTGGATAAACACTGAATTATGAAAAGCTGCCCCCTTACTGAGACACAGAAAATCAGCTGGAGAAGGCACATATAGAAACAACTGGACCACTAAGAAAGGTGCTGCAGTTGCCCAGATGAGAGACCATGGTAATAGAAGAGTAGCAGACTCGGTTCCTTAAAGGCAAAGTTGCCATATCATAGCGGTAATTGAACTTAGGGATGAAGGTTAGGAATCACTCTGTGATTATGGGCTTTAGAGACTGAATGGAGGTTGGTTTTCTTTAACACAGCTGGGCAAGATGTCAACGAAGGTGTGTTGATGACATCTGCATTTAATTATGACTTTAACATCTTAAGATAGAACTATGAGTCCTTGGGGAAATATACGTCTAGTAGGAGAAATGCTAAGACATCGTGGAATTAAAATTTTCTTTTCTTGAAAACAGACAAACAAAAATCTGTCTGAGGATAGGGCAATCAAGACAACTAGAACACATATAAAAATCCAGTTATGGTGTCACACATGTAGGGTGTGGGCATGAGACAGGAAGATCCCTGGGACATGCTCACGTTCTAGCCAATCAGTGACCTCCAAGGTCAATGAGAAACTGTGTTTCAAAAAACAAGTTGGAGTGTGCTTGAGAAAAGCAGCCAAAGTCAACCTCTGTCCTCTATACACATATGTCTATGTGCACACGCATGAATATGCACACACACATACACTACATAACAAAACAAGAGGAGGAAGGGGGGGGAGCTGGTTCTCTTGATTTGACATGGAGTGGTGGAATTGGCCCTCATGGTTTCCCACTTGATTTGCCCTCCCCATTAGCAAAATTTTACCCTTCAGTTCAAAAATGAAAGAGGGAATCTTAAATGTCGTGAATAGTTCAAATATGGCCATATGAACCTTCTCTTGGTATCCTTGGAACTTGTCTTTGATTTCACTAAGCGGTACGTAACTGAAGATATGAGGAATCAGTTTTCTAGTTCAACAATACAAAGCTTTTCCTCACGTTGGTTGGCCACTGAAAGGGTCTTTTTAAATTCTAGTCTGTCTCTGGGAGGCAAGAATAGTTGGATGCTAGAACACAGTGGGTGTTGTTTGTTTGTTTGTTAACACAACTACACTCGAGCTATCCCAGTCAGGACCTCAGTCCTCCTCTAGCCTGGCTCACAACTGCTCCATCTTGTCCTTGTGGAAACCACCCTTTCCTGAATGACTGTGGCCAGGACAACTCCGCCCTCTCCAGAGAACACTATATTATCTACCTCTTGTAGTTCAAAAGAATCACTCAAGACTTGTGCATATGTACTTTCTGGGGAAGGAAGGGGTGGGGCCCTTCCCTTCCTTTTTAGCCCTTTCAACCCAGTTTATGTCAAAGGCTTTCTCTTTACAGACACTTACTAGCTAAGAAGCCAGACTCTGAGAGGAAAAGCCACTAGCTTTTGAATGTTAACCCCTTACTGGATGACTGAACCTAATTAAGAATTTACTTCTCTCTCTCTCTCTGAGCTTCCATTCTTCATAGAAAGGTCAGGAATGATAATAGAACCAATTTTACAGAGTCATTAGCAGGAGGTTAAATGAGACAACACATCAGATGTTCACCCCAGTGACTAAGCTCTCAAGGCACCTTGTTATCAGTGACCCCACTATCTCCCTCATCAAACATCAGCATCTGAGTTCAAACTGAAAAAGTATGCCACTGGTTTGCAACCTTCGTATACTATCAAAGTTAGAAAATAAAGCACTTTTCTGAAACTTCTGGGGAGTATGGCAGTCGTGAACAGACTGGTAAATACATTTCTGTACTTCCTCAGGCAATATAAAAATACATTCCTCTTTTATATGCTAATTATCAAAACTAAAGCCATGATTGCAGAAACGATGAATATCAAAGCACTTAATATTAAACACTTTGTTCCTTCACTTATGATTTCCGGGAGACTCTCCTCACAAAGTAATGGCCTGACTACAGGGAAGAAGTTGGTGGCCCTTTTCACAGTTGGCCCCATGCAATATTGAAAGAGCATTCCTCTGTGATTCATTCACCATAGCCTTGTTGTTTGAAGATTGTTCTTCATTACAGAAGGTTTTTGTTCTGAATCTAAAATTCATGAGCAACTTTGAAAACAAAGAGGTAGAAGAAGATGAACCATTGAGCCTAGCCAATAGGGTACTAGGCACCTCTAATAAAACTGTGGTGTATGTCCTATTTTTAGCAGCCAAGAAGTTTAGAATCTGTTGGGTTTCTACAGTGGATACAGTAGTTTATATAAGATCCTTTTTGAGTGTGTACGTATGCGTGTATGTGTGGAGGCTGGAAGTTGATATTTTATACCATTCTTCAGTCACTCTGTCACCATGGTTTTTTAATTATGTAATTTTTTATGATTGTGCACATGCATGCATGAGCACATATAACAGCTAGCACATGGAGGTCAGAGGAAAACTTTCGGTCGTCTGTTTTTGCCTTCTGCCCTAGATTCCAAGGACAAACCTCAGGCTTTTGAGACAAGCTCCTTTAACACGTGCCATCTTGCTTGCCTCTCCATCCGATTTTTTGAGACAGTGTTTTTCACTAAACCTGGAACTCATTGATTCAGCAATCGGATCTCCGGGTGACCTCTGAGGAGTTTCCTGTCTCTACCTCCTTAGCGTCTGAAGTTACAGATGCATATATGTGGAAACTAAGAATCAAATTCAGGTCCTCATGCTTATAGCAAGCTTGGCAGACTGAGCCATCTCCCCAGCATGTGCGTGCACACAGACACACAGACACACACACTTTCTGTTAGAGTTAAAAATAGAAACACAGATAAAAGTAAAAATAACATCAAATAGTAGAGACCCTCTTGTGTAAAAATAATCACTTCAGATCAGAGCCCAGTTGAGTGTGTAAAAAGGTTCTTGATGTGCTTGCTCAGTCTTTAAAAGATCCCTCTATTTTATTCATTTTCCCTTTAAAAGCCAAAACAAACCAAAGAGGGGAAAAAAGAGGAAGCGAGTTATATAATCTACACTCTGGATGTCTAATCATTTTTACTTCTTATTGCAGTTTGAATTAGAAAGGAACACTCAGTCCCAGAACATGGTAATTCATCTCCTGTTTCTTTGTCTGCAGCAAGAACTAGGAGATAGTTCAGAGCCATTGCCAATCAGAAAATACAACAAAGTTGTCCTCCAATCTCATTTGTTTACTGGCAGATCACAGGCCACTTCCTTCAAATTTCAGACATCCTGTTAGGTCTGAGAGGCTCCATCCAAGGATACCTAGAGAACTTCAGAAAAGAAAGGGCATCCAAAAGATCCCCTCTTTTTGTTCTTCGAACAGAGCTGAGTAAAGTATTAAAATACTCCCCACCCTTGTTCATTCCTTAAGGCAGCACCAAGATGTAATTTGAATGGAAGCCAGAATCAGAGATACACTTAATATGTGAATGCCGGAGGAAGTGGTTTCCTTAGCAATAACAGGCATGTGAAAGTCAAAACTTCCTTTCCTTCCCTTGTGACCACCCCCCCCCTTTTTTTTCAAAGCAATTCAGATAGAGGACAATGGAATTGAATTCCAAGCACCCACAGTGTTCATGAATTGCTAAGCAATGATTCACGAAGCACCCAAATTACTCCAGACTACTTGAGCATTTTATTAGTGAAATTGCTTTGTTTTAAAATCTTTCTTCCTCTCTTCTTACATCAGTTGTCCTCGTTCCTGTAGGCCACTTGTCTGCCACCCTGAGAAAATAGAGGCATACCAAGCAATCATGAGTAGGGGTCGATACAGGATGGAACACAGTCTACTACAGTCATGACTGTTTTCTCCCTTACAGAAAGTATGAGACACATATAGAAAAATACCTTTCATAGCTGAAGCATACTGTTTACTAGGAAAAAACAAAATGAATTAAATTAGTGGGGATTCCTTTGATTCCAGTTTAGGAACGCTTAAATTTTCATTCATGATAATTACTGATTTTTCCTGATCCATTCATTCTAAAGGAAAACTGGAAAAGGTTAGGGGTTACTTGGGTCTCACTATAAATATCACGTTCTTCTTGGTCCTTGAAGTTAAATGGTAATATCCTATTTAAAAATACACCCGGAAGCCACTGCTTAAGGTAACAGGCTCTCTTGTTCCTTCAATGAAGTTGCTGTGTTCTTGAGGAACACACAGGACTGTTTTTATGAAATTTCTCTTTGTACTCGTCAAGCTGTGCACCAAAAAGTCACTAACACCATTCAACTCAACTTCTTACCAATTCTTTTTACATTTTACTACTTCTTTTTATTTTGAAAGTTACTTGTGTGTTGGAAGCGCTGCATACGTATCAACATAGGTACCTCCTGAGGCCTGGGATGTTGGATCATCCTGGAGCTTGAGTTATAGGTAGGTGTCAGCGGCCCGATTGTATAGGTACACTGTTCTACAAAAGCAATAAATCTCTTCAACTTCAGTCCACCACTGAAATGCTATAAGGTGCTTGCTGCAGCCTAAGCTGCCAGACAGCCCTAAGACCTTCACTGGTTTGCTTTAGGACCCTGCTGTCCGTGTTTATGTATTATAATAGTGGTTTTTATATCAGGATCTTTATAAGTATTCATAAAGGGTGTGGGGGAAATGTTAGTGTAGCGACTTAATAAACTTTCTTCTGACAACTTATAATCAACATATTATGTCTGCTCTAGTTTAATAGTTCCTTTTGAAGTCGGAAATGTTCCAATATACAGCCTTAGTTTTCAAGTGGATCCCAACTGTTATTTTCCCTGTTAGGAACTAAGGAGAAACTCCCTATTGAAAGTTATTAGGACCTCCAGGGAGTACAGCTTCTGATCACTTTCTTCAGGGCTAGTGAGATTGTTCAACAAACATATTCTGAACTGTTCAAACAATCTGGGTAATTTTCCATACCGTAAGACAAAGGCCTTGAAGACAGAAAGTCTGCAATGTTCTCATTTGCCCAGCACACTCTGCACTCAAGCAGAGAGGGGCTGGACTCTGAGGAGACTGTTTCTCCACTGGCACACGTGTCCTACCATGAGCAGGCACTGCATACCCTAAATGAAAACTGGATGCTATTTTAGTGCTGTTTGTCTCATGAGCATTCTGTCCTCTTTCAAACCAATGCTGGTTCTAGGAAGTAGACACTGGCCTATACTGCCCAGTTGGCTGGCTTTGTTGCCACAAAAGTCGCTGAGAAAAATACTTGATTTACTTGGTGAGACGTGGGAAATGTTTCAGAGTGACAAGCAATTGTTTACCAGAATTTTTTTAGCAGAAAATGTATTTCTGGTTGACTCAGCTGGTCAGACAGTTGTAACTCAGAGAGTTGAGAATGACCTTGGCTAAGTTACTTCCTAACTCCAGGCACTGAAATATTGGATGAAATCATATGCCATCAAGTTCTATACTGTGTTCTATGACCCTCTAGAGCTCATTTATGCTTACAGAGCAGGAAGTTGGTGAAGGAGACTAGGCAGGTAGGACTTTGGACACTGGGGTCACAGAGACTTCGCTTCTATATACTTGTCTCTACCGATTTAAGTGTCTTCTGGCAGAAAACAGGCGAGGGTTAAAAATAATGTCTATATGTTTTTAATCTCCCCTGAACCTTGAAATTCTAGAGTTACACATGTAAAGACTTGCAGATTGCAATCCCCATAAGAAACAATGGGAAATATAAAACAGCAAAGACGCAAACAACAAACTGTTTCACAATCAAAGACTGTTTTCCTCATCCTAGACTCCTTTCAATGTTTATTTTTCCAAGAGAGTATTGAGAAAGGTTCCAGACAACTTTGCTCTCGTAAGTTCAGGGAGACAGCAACAGCAGCAGCAGCAGCAGTAGTAGCAGCAGCAACAACAAACAGGTACCTGAGTGTGAGGCTAGCATGTCTGTCAAATCAGTGGAGATCTCATTCTAATGCAGAGAAGGGACCCCTCACAGTAGTCATTCAGGAAGGAGTTTTTCATTGCTCTCTAGTGTACTGATGCTTGTTGATCTCTGCAAACATCTTAGCCATTGCAGTGTTTCTGTGTACCTCATAAGGCAACCTCAGCAAGAACAAGAGCTGCCAAGGGGTGGAGGCAATTCTCTCTCTAGCTACATAGTGCTCCTATTGGTGACAGCGCTAGACACTCTCTCTGCTTAGTGGGGTTTTGTTTTGTGCTGTGTTGTTTTAAAGATTGTTTGATACCTGTTCCCCATTATCCAGAGTTTTCAGAATGGCTGGAAGTAAACCAACCAAGCTTTCTGGCACGGCTTTACCCCTATTAAAAAAGCTATTGTTCAACTGTTCAAATAGGGATGCTTTGATTGTTAGCATGTTCAGCAAGCTGTGATTACAGTAATTACAGACCTGTGAAGGTCAAATTGACAAAACTGAATATAAGTGTGACAACCCACTGTATGAGTTCTTTCTGTGCTCTTTGCCCCCTCCCCTTGTTGTTGTAAGGATGGCCAAGCGGCAAATCTGTAATAGGGAATAAAAATGAAAGTTATCGATTTCACAACTTGGTTTTTAGGACTTTGAATCACTATTCAAGGGACTGAAGTGCATGCTGCCTTGCACTCTCTGAGCCGTGTTCAGTTCGGCTCTTTTAACTTCTTTCTTAGTCATACCTTCAACTTTATAGAATATGTCTTTCTTAAAGTTTTTTAAAGGCAGTTTTATGTTTTGGAGGATTTTTCTCTGTTACTTTTTCTCTTCCAAGTGTGTAAAACTGAGTTCAAAATGGATTAATTATTTTTGTCTGTATCAGTTTGTAGACTATCCAACTTTCAGACAAAGAAAATCCACGAGAGTATGTGAAAATAAACAAACAACCTTCCTATTATTATCAAAGGCCAGGATATGTTGGTGCTCAGATGCACTAAATACATGATGATCTGTCCTTTTTTTTTTTCCTTAATGATGGCTTTAACTAATTGTTTAAGTAACCATTGGGTAAAAACAGAATTGTAATACTGTATACCATAGTAATGAATGGGCAAAGGCACTAAATCCATTTTACATAGTACATAAAATTGTGTCGTGCCAAGAACAATCTTAGGGTCAGGGAAAGAGCTGTGTCTGAATGAAGCCTAAATAGTAGAGACAGATGGGAATTAATCAGTTCTCAAAGTCCAGATGTTTCATCTGCCGGGAGCCAACTGTCTGGATTTTGGCTGTGTAGAGTTGTCATGCTTTGTCCAGATGTGTCCTTTCTGTTGGACATAGTAATAATCTCTTGTATGTGGTCCCATAACAGTATACTATAATGTCTATAACTCTAAGTGTCTTCTTACTTGCAATAAGAATAAGCACAAGGAAACTCAAGGTCTTTTCCATGTTTTAGTAGAAATGACATTGATGAAGGGTAAATTTTAAAGGGAAAATTATGACTCATATAAATTGATGAGTCACATCTAATTTTACTCATTCATTCATGGGGGAAAAGAGTAGAACATTGCAAATGTCTGGAAGAATTCTAAGAAACATACATGTACACAGAGTAAAGAATGAACCCCCTAGTTCACTCTCAATGCAAACTGGTCAACTCTAGAATCATATGCACTGAAGCAATAAAACTAGACTTAACAGGTTTTATATATTTTGTGCGTATATTTACATATGTAACAATAATAAAGAGAGGATAGGGGGCACAGGAGGGTCGAAAGGAGGAAAGAAAGGTGGAAGCAATGTAATTATATTTTAATTAAAAATGTAAAAAGAATAAACACAAAATGCATCTATCGATGAAAAATAGCCAATAGTCTTTTGACAAGTACAGCTCTTACATCTGTGAAGTGATTTCCACTATTACCAGTTTTCAGGAACTTTTGGTATTGTAAAAGAGCTCAAAGACAATGGAAGAACCAGCACCCAGGGAAGCACAGCAAGTAGGACACTCTCTAATCTTTTTTTTATTTCTACTTCAAAGTCTGTCACAATTTTACAAAATGACTTTGTTTGATAAACTAAAATTGAGGGCTGAAGAGATGGTTTGGCAGCTGAGTACACAGTCCGTCCTTTCGGAGGATGCTATCTAGTTGCTAGCATCTCTATTTGAAGGCAGTTCATAACCACCTGTACCTCTAGCTCCGGGGAATCTGATACCTTCTTCTCTGTGGGCACCTGCACACATGTGGCAGACACACACACACATGCATGCACATGCACGCGCACACAAGCACATGCGCACACGCACATGCACGCACACACACACACAGACTCATGCTCTATGATTCGCATGTGGAAAGCAGAGGACAAGCTTTGAGAGCGGATTCTCTCATGTGCAGGGATTTGCTGGTCATCAGGTTTGCTCAGCAAGCTCTTTGATTTGCAGAATCATCTTTCTGCTGCAGTCACAACTAAACGCAAATGCCTTCCTACCTAAACTAGAATTTCATTGCTAATAAAAAAAATGGGCATTCAAAAACCTCAGCTCATAAGCCGAAGAGATGACTCCAAGGATAAAGTGCTTGCCATACATACTTAAGGATCTGAGTTCAGATCCCAACACCTATATTAAAAGCAGAAGTAGAGGTAAATGCATATAACTCCAGCTCTACAATGGAAAACGTAGGTGGTGGCTGGAGAATGCCAGAGCTTGCCAGGATAACTAGTGTAGCAAATCAGTAAACTCTAAATTCAGTGAGAAAAGGTTTCCCCCAACCGGGGAAAAAAAAAAAAAAAAGGAGAGAGGAAGAAAAAAGAAGGGAAAGGAAAAAAGAGAAAAGAAAAATCACAATGTAGAGAGCAATCAAGAAAAACAGTCAACATCACATCAACCCATGGCTTCTACAAGTCAAGCACATGAGCATGCCCACTCATATCTACATCTTTACCTACTATGTCCCCCCTCAGTTCAAAAAAACCCCACCTCACTTCATATAAAGTTAAGTCTTATAACAGCGTTCATTCCTTTGCTGATCAAAGCTGGGCCTCTCTGAGACCAACAACATGGGTGGAGTAAAGAAAACAAGTGACAGTTATGTCTACCTATGCCCACACAATCTCCTGTGACCATCTGTCATAAGAAAGGAATGCTTAAACTTTACATTGATATAGTCAACTAGAATGTCTCTGTCATATATCTTGTTTATATTATGGAAACATATTTCAATCTGCATAGCATTTATGAATTTATAATAGAGTTGATTTAACTTTTTCTTTATGAACTTATATAAAAACTTTATCAGCCTCTGGATGGCCTTCCCTTCAGTCTCTGCTCCACACTTTGCCGCCATATTTCTTCCTGTGAGTATTTTGTTCCCCCTTCTAAGAAACACTGAAACATCCACACTTTGGTTTTCCTTCTTCTTTGGCTTCATATAGTCTGTGAATTGAATCTTGGGTATTCTAAACTTTTGGGCTAATAGCCACTTATCAGTGAGTACATTTGTGTTTGTTCTTTTGTAACTGACTTACTTCAGTCAGGATGATATTTTCAAGCTCCATCCATTTGCCTGTGAATTTCATGAAGTCATTGTTTTCAATAGCTGAGTAGTATTCCATTGTGTAAATGTACCACATTTTCTGTATCCATTCCTCTGTTGAGGGACATCTGGATTGTTTCCAGCTTCTGGCTATTATAAATATGGCTGCTATGAACATAGTGGAACATGTGTCCTTATTACATGTTGGAGCATCTTCTGGGTATATGTCCAGGAGTGGAATAGCTGAGTCCTCAGGTAGTACTATGTTCAATTTTCTGAGGATCCACCAAACTGATTTCCAGAGAGGTTGTATCAGCTTGCAATCCCACCAGCAATGGAGGAGTGTTCCTCTTTCTCCACATCCTCGCCAACATCTACTGTCACCTGAGTTTTTGATCTTAGCTATTCTGACTGGTGTGAGGTGGAATCTCAGGGTTGTTTTAATTACCATTTCCCTGATGACAAAGGATGTTGACCATTTCTTTAGGTGCTTCTCACCCCTTGGAATTTCCTCAATTGAGAATTCTCTATTTAGCTCTGTTCTCCATTTTTTTAATAGGGTTATTTGATTCTTTAACTTCTTTGAGTCTAACTTCTTGAGTTCTTTGTATGTATTGGATATTAGACCTCTATCAGATGTAGGATTGGTAAAGATCTTTTCTCAATCTGTTGGTTGTCATTTTGTCCTATTGCCAGTGTCCTTTCCCTTACAGAAGCTTTGAAATTTCATGAGGTCCCGGTGCTAGTTGTATATGTGTCAGAGGAAGGCTTTGTTGGATATCAGTGGGAGGGGAGGCCTTTGGGCCTGAGGGTGCTAGAGACCCCAGTGTAGGGGAATGCTAGGGAGGAAAGACAGGAGTGGGTGGGTGGGGGAACACCCTCATAGAGGCAGGGGAGGGGGGGATGGTATAGGGGTTTCCAAAGGGGAAAACATTTGAAATGTATATAAAGTAGATAAATAAATTTAAAAATAACTTTATCAGTACATCAGACAGTGCACTGTATAATTCTGAATATTGTTTGTGACAAGCAATTTGGCTATGGCTTTCTTGAGTGTATATAGATTTATCACTGACATAATTAGCAGATTTTTCTACTTTCCCCATCTTCATTAAAGATTTGATGTTCATACAACTAACACTTACAAATACTGGACATCTGTCTATACTACAATTAATGTTTGAATATGGAAGATGAACATAATGATACATGCCTGTAATTCCAGTGCTGGGGGTGGGGGTGGACTCAGATAGGGTATCAGGACATCATGAGTTCTGCAGGCACATGGATGGACTAGAAAATATCATCCATCCTGAGTAATATAACTCAGACCCAAAAAGACATGCATAGTATGTACTCAGTAACAAATGGATATTGGCCAAAAAAGTACAGAAGACCCAGGATACAACCCACAGAACTCAAGAATGTTAACAAGCCGAAGGACCCAAGTGAGGATGCCTAAACCCCACTTGGGAGGGAGAAGAAAGCAGTCATGGGGAGCAGCGGGAGAGAAGGACCTGGGTGGGAGAGGGGAAGAGGGGAACATGATCATGTACTGGGGGTGGGGGGTGGGGTGGGGAATGAAGCCCTGAAGGCCAGCAGAAAGGAAACAGACAACCTTGGGAAATAGGAGGTGGGATGACCCTGAGACATGGAAGGTGAGAGACTTTCAGGACTCAAAGGAAGGGACCTTGGATAAAGTGCTCTAAGTGGGGAGGGGAAACTTATAGACTCCAGTGGATGGACGGGACATCAGGTGGAGGGCTGGGGTTGCCATCCCACAGTCAAAAACTCTGACCCAGAATTATTCCTGTCTGAAAGAACTGCAGGGTCAAAAATGGAGAAGAGAATGAGAAAAAGGAGGTCCACTGACAGGCCCAAATTGGGATCCAGCTCAAGAGGAGACCCTGGGGCCTGACCCTGTTACTGATGCTGTGGTGTGCTTGCAGACAGGAGCCTAGCATGGCTGCTCTCTGAGAGGCCCAATAAGCAGATGAAAGAGTCAGATGCAGATACTGGTACCCAAACAATGAACAGAAGCTAGGGACTCCCTATGGTTGAATTGGGGAAAGAGTGAGAGAAGTTGAGGAGGAAGGCTGCCTTGTAGGAGGACCATCAGTTCCAACTAACCTAGATCCCAGAGATCTCTCAGACACTGAGCCACCAACCAGACAGCACACACCTGCTGATCTAAGGCTCCCAACAATATACAGCAGAGGGCTGCCTGAGAGTGAGAGAAGACCCACCTAACCTTGGAGAGACTTGAGTCCCCAGGGAGTGGGGAGACCTACTGGGGTGGTGGTGGTGGTGGTGCCATCCTCTTGGAAATGAGGGGGTGGGGAGGTATGGGATGGGGAGCAGTCGGGGGGCAGACCAGGAGGGGAATGATGTCTGGAGTGTAAAAAAGGACTAAAGAATAAAAAATGAAATAAATTAATTAAAACAAAAACCAAAAAAAACAAAAAGAAACTGGATCAAAAGTCTTTGTTAAGTGCCTGTGAAAGGGTATGTGTGCACATGTGTGAGTTTGTGTGTAGAAGCCAAAGAAACTCCTCAGTGTCATCCTCAGGAACACCACCCACTTCCTTTGATACAGGGTCTTTTATTGGTTTGAAGCTCACAATCAGCTCTAAACTGGCTGACCAGTGAGCCCCAAGAATGTTTCATTCTGTCTTCCCAGAATTGAGACTGACAAATACCAAGTTAGGACATCAAACTCAGGTTTCGATCCTTATGGGGGGGGACAATTTACTGATTGAGCCAATGTCCTAAGTACCATACTACCTTCAGTTAATACTGTTTCAGCATCTTGTTGCAAAACATTTATTGAACAGAGATTGTATTTCTGTATTTGTTTAACCAATGTTCTTGGTAAAATGTCAATACAGCATATTTGTGAATGGGATTTATGTATAATACACTGTTCATCCATTTGTTCATTTGTCTTTAAGTAATCTTTTTCTCCTTGAGAGTGGGTCAGATTTCTGAGATTATTAACGACATTCAATTACATGTTTTATTCTTTCTCTCATAGATGCAGGTATATGGGTGTTTAAGACTCTGTGTTTTTGGAAGAGATGGTAAACAAGAAGCCTCAGAAAGGAACGCACACTGTACTGTGGCAGCTTTGGGGAAGAAGCTGTAGAGATGACAACAGTGAGCGTTTGAAGTGTGTGTCCATTAAATACCGCAAATCCCCTTTCACATCCTGTGATTCTGATTAGCATGTTACACAAGATGGCTTTATCTTTGGGGATTTAGAGAAATCATAGCAGCAAGCCTGAAAAAATATCAGTGGGCTGG